>CAUYLG010065172.1:0-125206 GCA_963573385.1 Cacajao melanocephalus | reverse complement strand
GCAAATAGAGACAATTTGACTTCCTCCTTTCCTATTTGAATACCCTTTATTTCTTTTTCTTCCTTGATTGCTCTGGCTAAAACTTCCAGTACTATATTGAATAGGAGTGGCGAGAGAGGGCAACCTTGTCTAGTGCCAGATTTCAAAGGGAATGCTTCCAGTTTTTGCCCATTCAGTATGATATTGGCTGTTGGTTTGTCATAAATAGCTTTTATTATTTTGAGATACATTCTGTCAATATGTAGTTTATTGAGGGTTTT
This sequence comes from Cacajao melanocephalus, assembly GCA_963573385.1. Lineage (NCBI taxonomy): Eukaryota > Metazoa > Chordata > Mammalia > Primates > Pitheciidae > Cacajao > Cacajao melanocephalus. The sequence goes on along the minus strand of CAUYLG010065172.1, from coordinate 124,946 downwards.
TAGCATAAAGGGTTTTTAAATTTTGTCAAAGGCCTTCTCTGCATCAATTGAGATAATCATGTGGTTTTTGTCTTTGGTTCTGTTTATGTGGTGAATTACATTTATAGACTTGCGTATGCTGAACCAGCCTTGCATCCCTGGGATGAATCCTACTTGATCATGGTGGATAAGCTTTTTGATGTGCTGTTGCAATCGGCTTGCCAATATTTTATTGAAGATTTTTGCATCAGTGTTCACTATGGATATTGGCTTGAAGTTTTCTTTTCTTGTTGAGTCTCTGTGGGGTTTTGGTATCAGGATGATGTTGGTCTCATAAAATGATTTGGGAAGGATTCCCTCTTTTTGGATTATTTGGAATAGTTTCAGAAGGAATGGTACCAGTAGAGCATTTTTTTAACAAAATAATTTCTGGGTCCATATGTCTAATTTTTTTTCCTTCTGTGCTATCCAAATAATTTTAGATGCTTGAGCTATAGATTACATTTGTATGGTGTAATTTTTCTTCCTTTCTTCCTGTGTCACAATGCTGGGTAATTCAGCAGAGTGTAGAGTAATTCCTAAAATGGGAATGGCCAGCCATACTCTGTAATTCCTAGAAATACATTCCACTAAACCCAAAGGAGAAGATTCCTCAACTCAACAAGGACTCAGTAAGGAATTTGAGTCCCTAGCTGAACTCAAATGTGCCCATGCTTTTGTCCAGTATCAGCCAGTATGAGGGAAAAAGTGATAGATGGTAAGACAAACAATTAAGAGGCAGTAGTGTTTAATAATTGTATTTAAAATCTTACTTTGAAAGTTTTACGAAATACAGAACTTGATGAACAAATATCTCCGAGTCCTTCCATAGGCTTTGGAAAAATCTCATGAAAGTGAAAGCCCCAAAATTTGAGCTTTGTTAGCTTCATTTTCGCATTGCTAATTTGCTAATTACTAGTTGAAATTCCTTATGAAGGCATGAAGGGAAGAAAACCTTACATTTTTTCACACTTATCTTTCCATAGTGGACAGCAATTTAGCAACAGGGTCAAAATATATATTTTCCTCATTGATACATGAAAACCAGAGCAAACTACATTTCCTAAAATTATGCCTATGTAGAAGTTATTTTGTGAGCAGAAAAAAACATACACTTAAGATATTTCCAAGTCCATTTTGTTTCAAAAGTTTTGGAAAAAAAAACACAAATATTTTGGAAACTTAAAATTGTTCAAATAAGACATCCATTCGAATCTCCTCATTAATAAAAACTATCTTTGTATTTTATAGCATTGTTTTTGCATTGCCTAAGGAAAAGGGATAAAACCACTTTGCCTGGTATTCAAGGGTTTCTAAAGAACTATTAAAACCTCTATTCAACTAAAATCTTTTGTGTTTTCAAGGCTTCAGCCAAATGGATTTTCTTTCTTTTTATATGGGCACCACGTGTTTTCTCATCACCCATGCTGTTTCTTCTTCTGGAGTATTTTCACTCTTTCTTGTAGAATAAGTCCTATATTCAAGAACCAGCTCTTTAATAAAAGCATTCTCTCTGTACTCAAAATTCATGCAACAATGTATCCTTTTTTCTGTTTTAAAGACTAGGAATTTGTGCCTTAAAAACCAGCTCACCTTTCCTACAAATTGCAAGCTTGTAAAGATAAAAGATTGCATGTTTTTACTTTGATATCCCCAATGTTACCTTGACAATACCATACAAAATATCTTGACAATAATTATTTGTTCGAAAGACAGACAAAATTATACCCTATACATTAATAAAAATAACACAGTTACACTTAATTTGGACTCCCTATGAATCATCTCTGGGCCTTCTCTGTTCTAAAACACAGCAAGTCTTCTTAACCTCCTATTTATCTGATTAGATATTCCTAGTATACATATTTGAAGTTAATGTTGCCGTGAGAAAAATCTAAATATTCGTGAATACTTTTCTGCATCGTGCATATACACTGATTTTATCTTTATTTTTAGGTTTGATCTCAATGCACTGACCCAGTTATTTTGACTCAGTACAAAATAACAACAACAACAAACCACCTTATTTATAGTAGTTACATTGTAGAGTATAAATGGGAAATGCCTGCTTCTCTCATAAATCATCAAATACCACAGGGAATGTGAGAGAGTGACATACAAAAATCCATCTTTAATAAAACAAGATGACAGAGGGCTTCAAGGAGGCTAAAGACAACCCCTACAGGTTCAGATTTCAGGGATGTGTTGCAGAAAATTGTTTTTTAAAGGAGGCAGCACATCTTGAAAAGATAAATATCCACCCCTTTTTAAAGCAATGGGAACATGGTCCAGGGATTAACATGAGCTTTCTTGGACATGTTTTCCATGAAGAAGGAGCTGGAAAAGTTAGAATAAATGAGAAATCCTTAAGACATGCCATATTTGTACGAAGCTGCCTGTTGGTGAGAAAATATGGTTAAAGAGCAAATTATGAATAGCTCTATATCTGCAGATACCTGACAGCAGGAAATCATAAAAGCTAACACAAAATCACAAATTTACCCCGTGTCATAAATAACTACTGAAACTGAAGGGAATTTTCCTTATGCTTAGATACTCTTCTTTTAGTAAACTTTTCTATCATTTAGAATTTTACTCCATTTATGCTATGTAACAGATACAATTACTTAATTAAAAGAATAAACTGCCTGTATGATTGCTCCTCATTAGGTAGTTAGTATCTGCTTTGCTTGTGGGCTTGTATTTCAGAAGGTAGTAGCAACAGGAAGGCCACTGTGTATTTCAGCATATTACTAAGGCATCCTCCTGACTTCAGCACTATTGTACTTCCACTGAGTAATGTGGTGAAAATTAATAAAATAATTATTAGAAACAGTACTGTTTCTTTTAGGATGAATGTTCACTACTGTTATTATTATACTTATGTAAGTCCAGTTAATATTACAAGCAGAGAATAAGAATAGGCAGTAAATATAATTCCTTAAACTTGCAAGTCACATGCATTTAAAATAGGTCATCAATTTATAGGTGGCAGCAATTCTGGAAAAATATATTTCTTAGATGTTGGAATTATAGGAAATAATCCTTAAGTGAAGTGAAAAATTCTATAAGCCACTTACTTTATTCACATGACCCAAAGAAAAAATATTTTACTCGTGTTTGATTCCAAAACTGTTTAGGTAACTAGTTTTTGTGCACCAGTTGCCCTATTTCAAAATTAAATATGATAGCCTATAGACTCTTTGTTATTTAACGTTTTTGTTTTTCCATCACTAGAGGTAACTGAAAGTTGAGTAGAATTTAGAACTGAGTGTTAGTAATCAGTAGGGAATGTTTAGAGTTTGTTAGCTTAATTATTTCATTTGAAACACGTTCGCACCTTGTAGAGACACATTCTTATTTGGAAAGTGTTTGTGCAGCAGTACTGAATACATGATAGCAGCAGATACATATAATACCTACGATGTCAGTCATAACAGTATTTGTGAACTTGTAAGTAGCACTTTCAAGACAGGAAACACAAAGCAGAGAAGCAATGCCTCATTCATATCGTTCTAAAAGCAACCTTGATTTTGATACTTCGGTTGGAAGTGAAAAACACTGCCTTTACATTCACAATAGTCTCCTGTTTGCCTAAGAAATAATACCACTGCAGAACCAATTGTAAATGCAAAGTAGAAAGCATTATGAAGAAAAGCAAAATTCAGCTGTGCTTGCCACGTTTGAAATATAGTCACTACAATAAGAACATACATTAACAGGTGTGCAATTGATGACTGACAGATTGAATTAACAGATTTTCACACAACTCTATAGGAACACAAATAAACCACAATATGTCCAGTCCAAACATTAGGATGAAACATGTGATGTGTCGACTTTGTAGATTTTTGCAGTTTGTGTGTATGTGTGTGTGTGTGTGTGTGTGTGTGTGTGTATGCATGTGTATGGGCATATATTCATGCTTCCTAATTTAAAACTGTAGAGATTTTAATCAGCACACAGGGTATAACATAAGGGAACCAATAACGGGTAAAGACTGCCTTCCAATAATGCAAATTGGAAAAACTGATGTAGAGTAAATGAGATTAGCCTTCTAATAAAGTAACTAAAAATAAAGCACAATCTGTAATCATTGAATAAAATGCATCTTGAGTAGCCTTAATCTAATCAGGGTGTCTAGAGTATAGTTTCTTTTACATGATCATTTTAGTAAGTAAAACTTAGTCATTATCTTATCTACATGGGTCTTGAACTAACATAATTTTTAAAACATTTGTTATTTTCAAACTTTTTCTGTAAATATAATAATCTAACTATAGAAAAATATATCTTACTGGCTTGTGCAAGTAATTCAGATCCTATAATGGTTCTGATTTAAAATAAGTGTTTTTCCAGTAGGAGTATAATTACTGACACATAGCAAATACAAACTTAGCAAGTACCCATTTACAGTTGTACATTATCAAGGTAAAAGTGCACTAATGGAAAGAAGGTCAGCTCTTAATCCATGACTATTATTCTTTTTCCTCAATATCACTAAGTCAGAATTTATGGGTAAGATATTTTTGCCCCTTCCCTGTGCTATGAGCATTTCCGTGGCCTAGATAAGGAAGAGAACTAACATACGTTTTTTATTCATTAATTTTGTCAATACTGCTCAAGTACTTTGTGTTCAGGGCATGCACTTATTTAAAATACGTTGAAAGCACAAAGAAAAATGAGACATTTTATTCTTCCTCAAGGTGATAAAAGTCTAGTCACCCACCGTCACTGTAAAAGATCACAGTTTTTTAGGACTATCACTTTCTTCATTTCTAATGACTTTGCTGGATCTCTTTCCTTATAGGTTAATTTTTGTGTGATGATATAACTACTTTCTCCCAATGTAAGATTTCTTGGGAATTCTATCTAAAGAGAAGTCGTTGGCACTTCAAAGAAAGCAGTGGAAAATAAAGGGTTATAATATCATGGAACTGGATTTTTCGGGGGGAGAAAAAGACAGTAAGCCGATAACTACACATTTAGTTATTCAGTGTTAATAAGTCCTACAAATAAATAAGGGGTACTGGCCAGGAGTGGTGGTTCACAACTGTAATCCCAGCACTTTGGGAAACCAAGGTTGGTGGATTGCCTGAGCTCAGGAGCTGGCGACCAGCCAGGGCAACACGATGAAACCCTGTCTCTACTAAATACAAAAAATTAGCTGGACCTGGTGGCTCACGCCTGTAGTCCCAGCTACTTCGGAGGCTGAGGCAGGAGAATTGCTTGAACTCGGGAGGCGGAGGTAGCAGTGAGCCGAGATCGCGCCACTGCACTCCAGCCTGGTGACAGAGTGAGACTCGGTCTCAAAATCAAACAAACAAGCAAACAAAATAAATAAATAAATGGTGCTAACTAGCACATACATGGAAATTAGAGTTCGTGTGTTAGAGAAAACTAGTCTGAAAAATAGGATAAGGTTTAGATTGAATAAAAATAGGACTAAGGTTGAGATTGAATAAATATAAAACAGATATTTGGCATTAAGAGAGTGTGTAAATCATCCGGAAGCTCAGAGTTCTATTAAGCTCTCGAAATAATGACCTTATACAATAAATTTCTTTCCATCTAAACGTTTTGGAATCTAAATGTTTCTTCTTTAATCTTCATTTTAACTGACCTACAACTTTTATTGAGATGTAAGACTTTTAAAAGATGTTCATTATCTTTTCAGAAGTGTGACTTCCCAAAAACATACCTAAGAAGCAAAAATCGTTTGTTCTCACAATTGCTATATTAATACAAAAAAAAATTCAAATATCAAACACTTTCCTTTCAAAGTTCTCCCTTAAGCACTTGAGATTATTTGCAAATGAATCTTTTATAGCGGTCTCCAAGGACTCACTTACTGCAGCTTTTTGTCTTTCACAGGTGAGAAACTTCAAGTGCCTACAATAATTTTACTTGAGCCTTAACTATCCTTTCAAAGCAGGTGCAAAAACCTAAAGAGCCCTGATATTCATCACTCAGCAAGATTTTTATGTAACTAACATTGAAAGAAAGGTGCAAGTTTTATTTGGGATTACTTTAAAAATCCTAAGAGAACTGAGTTATCCGTCAGCAGCTTGCCTGACATAAGCAATTTATTCACAATTACGTTGATTATCCCGTCAGACTTCAAGGAATTTCACTTAAATTCACACTCACATGCATATTCTGAAAAATGGTCTTATTCACATTGCTAAATAAGGGAAGCAACATCCTTAAAAATATTTTGTAGAGGGCAGAAGACGTTTGTATTGGTCTCTGTGGGCTGTTACCACAAAGCACTACAGATCAGGTGGCTTATCAATATAAAAATTGATTTCTTAACCATTTTGGAGGTGGGGCATCCCCAGATTGAGGGGCAGGTAGAGTCATTGTCTGGTGAAGGTCTGTTTCCTGGTTCTAGATGGCCATCCCTAGCTAAGTACTCACATAACGGAAGATGGGCAGGGCCCGCCAGGAGGCTGTTTTATAAGAATTCTGTGAGAATGGAATCCTCAAGACCTAATCACCTCCCAAAGGCCCTACCTTCTAATAACATCATCTCAAGGGTTAGGATTTCAACAACTGAATTTGGAAGGGAACACAAATAGCCAGATCACAGAAGGGTAGTAACTTAAATGAGACACTGGAACTACACATTGCTCTGTGCTAATAATATAAAATTGTATTTACCAAATGTTTATGCAAAGGTACAACAGGAATTTTCATCATGAATGTCAACACAGTCAAGTACTATGAGCATGTTCATATATATTTCTGCCATCACAATATATAATTAACATAGAAAAGTAATTTGTATAAAAAGACCAATTGTTTCCGCTAAGTGATTATTTTACTATGAAATCGTGAAAGTAAATTCATGTATAAAATACGTTATCAAATATTTATATATGCTTTTTAGATGTGATCAACTTTGCAGGATCTGTCTTAAGAGAACTAAGATGTTGCAGAAATAAGAATAATCCAAAAGTTATTGTTATTTTTCTTTCTATTCAAATCACAGAAACACTCAGATATATATCTTTACTATCTTATGATGCCAAATGGTATATCCAGTTTGACCTATACAATAACAATTATTACTTCTGTATATGGATAGTGGACTTATAGAGAAAGTAACTTTTATTGATAATAACATTCTTGAAATATTTTTTTTCTGAATCTAAGACAAAACCTAAATCTTTCTCTCCCATTTTAATGACTTCTTCTTCATAGTTTTGTACATACAGACATCTTTAGTTTTCAAACTAATGAAGATAATTGTTCATGAATATTTTCATGCCTATAAAACATAAAATTCCAGCATCATCCACTCTGTTTATTAAAGAAGACTAGCAAACATAGTTGAAAGCCGATTCAATAGGAAAAAAATGCTTTGAAGGCTAGAGATAGCATGTCAGGTCAGGTCTCCCTAATGGCTGAACTGGCAGGCCTCTATAACAACTGTTTCAGCACTGACCGAGTGAGTGGTTAAGCTAAATATCAAAAGCTGCTAGAGCTCCCACCTGTAATCCCAGCACTTTGAGAGGCCGAGGCGGGCATGTAATGAGGTCAGAAGATTGAGACGATGCTGGCTAACATGGTGAAACCCGCTTTCTACTAAAAATACAAAAAATTAGCCAGGCATGGTGGCCCGCACCTGAAGTCCTAGCTACTCAGGAGGCTGAGGCAGGAGACTCACTCCAACTGGGGAGGTGGAGGTTGCAGTGAGCCGAGATCGCGTCACCGCGCTCCAGGGTGGGTGACAGAGTGAGACTCCATTTCAAAAACATAACCAAAACCCACCAAGAGTTTTTCCTAGGCCTTTCTTGGGCCTCAAAGCATGACAAGATAATGAAGAAATTCTTAATAGGACCTGTTTAGGATTAAACAAGTTTTTTAGGGAGTTTGAAGGAACTCCCCAAACTTGCATGATTTAGCAGGAGAGAAGGTAAAAGTAATCACCCCAGCACCTGTACCCATTTAGATTAAATAAATTTACTGAGGATCCAGAGGAAGGTCTTGAGGACTCAGATCTTAGTTACAGATAAAAAGAAATTAATTATTTATGTCTTTAGATGAATCACACTTCCACATAAACATGTCGCTTAGACAGTATATAAGCTCTGGAAAATTCACTAACTTTGAGTTTGTCTGGCAATATTTTCCAGGCCTTCTCCCTGTATCTGGTTACAGAAATAAACACTCTATTCTTTTTCAGTTCATCTGCATCTTATTATCGGGCCTAGATAATAAGCAGCCCAACCCATGGTTTGGTCCAGGAACAATAGTGTTTGTTTTTTTTTTTTTTTCTTTAGAGAGTTAGAGAATTTTTTCCACCCATCTGTTTACAATGCAGGGTAAGGAAGCCAGAGAGCTTTCTTCCCTCCATAGAGATTTGTTTATGTGCCACTGTTTCTCTCTCCCTAGAGGAGAGCAGGATCAATGTGCCAACCATCACTTGGTTTATGCTCCAAGTCTCATAATTCCATCATCATTCTCCAGCAGCACAATCCCACTGCATGCATGAGGTAATATCATGCTTTTACCTCATTACCCTGTGGAAAATGGAGCTAGGAGAACCAGTGCTAAGATGTGCTGAAAGTAATAAACAGACTGTCTTCTGATCCTAAGACCTCATGCTTCATATCAGAATAGCTACATGTAAATTTACCCACATGAAAGCAAGATTCAACGACAAAAGCACTAGAACAAGAAAAAATGCACTTGCTTAAGGGTTACTTTGCAAGGAAGTCAGACCTCAGAAAGATTTGCTCATCAAATACACACACACACACACACACACACACACACACACACAAAGCATTTTAAGACAAAAGAAACTACAAAATTACCAGAGTTAGCATGTTAATACCAGTTATGGAAAATAGACTCTCAGATAATTTCCATATCTTCATAGACTGTAACGTATCTTCCAAAATCAGCATTGCACAGCCCAGGGATAAAGGAGTTTGCTTCTGTGTTTGTTTGTTTTCTCATTTCCTAGTCAGCAACGAAAAGAAAATACTTAAACTATTACACTGTTTATCTCAGGGTACAAAGTAACCCATACTTTATCAAAAATGCTTAAGATATTATACTGTTTGTTTGTCTCAGGGTGGAAAGTATTTCATGCTTTATAAAGTCTAGGAAATTATATTTATATTTATTCCTGAAGGCAGTTTAACAAACTGTCAGTTTTGGTTCCCCGGTTCTTTCTTGTGATCAAACCTCTGCTCCTAAGGCACAGTTTGAACACAGAAGTTGATACTGAAATGTTTGAAATTCAATACCATTAATTTTTCATTGGCCAGGCTTATTTGCATAGATATAACAAAATATGTTAAATAATATGTCAATACTTACTTGTCAAGAGATAAAGATTAGTGGACAAAGCCATTCTTATTTTCTGGTTAAGAAAACTGAAACCCATACAGTCTTCTAAAGTCTCTAGGGTTGTAATTTATTTCAAAAAGTCAGAGGTATTTCATTTCCCATATCATCTTCTCTGCAAAGATCAGAAATCAAGAACCTTTGAATCTAACTCATCCATGTTTTACCTGTGGTACCTATAACTATAAAGGTATATTCTGTCTTTCTGAGATCCCAAGGTTGTTAATATTCCTTTCCTGCCAGAAGGTAATGTTCTTTACTACCTTTGTGTGTAATTTCATAAATTGTAGAAAGATAAAAGACTTGCTTCCAGATATCATTTTTAAATGTGAAAAGAAGTCCTATATTATATTTATCATACCTAACTAATGAGATTTCTATCATGGTTTAGCTACATATTTATCTAATTATGTCCTTTTAGGAAAAGGGTATATTCTTAAACCTACGTAAAGAATTATATAGATACCAAAAGTAAAGAAATATGGTAAATGCACTTGGGAAATATTTAAATACTATCGCTACAGTTTTGAACATTTTTTGTAAATAAGATAAATTAATATTTATAATTATTTTCCAAAAGTGTTGTTTTTGTTTGTTTCCCTGAAAGGTATTACCATATAAACAGTGATAATCATTTTGGTAAGATAATTTTGTTTAATTCTAAAGGTTAAAATTGTCCCTTTGTTTAAGGGATATACTATATCCCTTAGAGATATATGATATATGATAAAATCATTGTTGAATTCCTGTTTGTATCAAATTTATATACAAATAATGTAGCTATTCTATGTGCACACAGATATAATTAATATTCATATTGTTGTATAAATGTTGTAAGTCATTGTTTCAAAATAAAATACACAGTACCTTTTTTTCTGTTTGAATAATATTTATTTTTCATGACCATACGAATGGTGAATATTCATGATAAAAATTTGGAAAATTAAGAAAAGTACATTAAAAAAATTCACCTATAAGTAGAGGCAACTTGTAAATCTGGCTCTGTTTTTGTTTTTTATATGTATATACATATATTTATGCATCTAATTTTAACATTCAATTGAGATTTAATGTATATAATTTTTGGATTCTGCTTTGCATTCATGTTATACTATAAGCCATTTTCTCTATGATTTAATGTCATTTAAAAATACTTTTAATGGTTAAGATTCTATTGGCTGGGTGTAATATAAAAATTTATTAAAACATTAGTTTATGTGAAATATGTAGAATATACTTAGGTTCTCAATTTACTTACTAAAAGGGTAGGATTTTATTTTTTTCAAGAAACAACAAACATGTAAAAATGAGCGTTGCTGAAAAAAAAGGCACAGACAAGCCGGGCGCGGTGGCTCACACCTGTAATCCCAGCACTTTGGGAGGCTGAGACGGGCAGATCACGAGGTCAAGAGATCTAGACCATCCTGGCCAACATGGTGAAACCCCGTCTCCACTAAAAAAATACAAAAATTAGCTGGGTGTGGTGGTGCGCGCCCGTAGTCCCAGCTACTTGGGAGGCTGAGGCAGGAGAACTGCTTGAACCCAGGAGGTGGAGGTGGCAATGAGCCAAGATTGCACCACTGCACTCCAGTCTGGTGCCTGGTGTTACATCAATACTCTGACCAAAAAAAAAAAAAAAAAAAAAAAAAAAAAAAAAAAAAAGGCACAGGAAAGAAGTTACCTACACTTGAGTTATATTATGTTAAGATATCCCATAACTTTATGAACACTATGAAAAAAAAGTTGTTGGCTTAAGTTAGGACATCTCTCTGTAACAAAAGAATCTGGTAGGCAATAGAATTAACCAGTACTTTAAGAATAAAATACTAAATAGGTGAGTTTACCTGCTTTCTGTAAAACAACTGGTTTTTCTTATGATGTAAGACATGAAATGGTGTATTGTGGTGTGAGAAGTTGAGGGTTTTGAATAAATATATTTGTATGGAATGATTTTTATTTTACCTGAAATTGGTTAAATGCTCGAATTTCCAAACCACATACTTAGAGTGTTCTATAGTGAAATGAAAGCGTTCCATGACCCCATTGCAGAACATGCAACGGGGGTGTGGCTTGTCTGTTAGGCCACTGCACACTCAAACCCTCTACAGGAGAGGGAGGACACAGACAGGCAGGTGCAGGAGCTGGGGCAAGCCATGCTAATGTCTAGGGGTGGGTGCCTGTGACTCCCAAACCAGGTGTGTGTGTTACAGTGCTCTTTCAGCTCTGCTATCTACCGATGGCTTAAATGTTAACCAGCTCAATGTCCTCTTGGTACCCGGTTCTTGTCTGACGTACAGGAAGAATAAGGTCAGACAGACAAATTAAAGGATTGTAAATGCTGGGAATTGTATTGCCAGATGGATTTGGCTCCAAGAAGGATGGATGGGGAGCTGGAAAGGAGATAGAGTGGAAAGAAGATCTTCTGCTAGAGTTCAGCCATCCTGTGGCGGATCTCCAGTTTATCCCCAGCTGAACTCCCATTGATATTCCAACACTCCTTCTCTTCTCTGTGGCGCCGCCCTGCTGCTCTGCCATTTTTCCACTCCTCTGCTCTTCTGTTCATGGAGGCTGGAGTTTGGGGTTTATACAGGTACAGGATAGGGCAGTGTGGCAGGCCAAAAGGCAACAATGGGGTGCAAATATATAAATGTCTGTTCCCATTTAGGCCTATGGGTTTCTAGGCTTGAGAGTGGGGCCTTTGACGAGGACCTGCCCTTTTCTACCCAATATCTCTCTGCCTCCTGTCTGTATCAATAGTATCACACTAGAAATCTAAAATAAACTTCAATTGTTTTTATTTATAGCCTAACTTTAAAAGGAATTGAAAATGCTGGGTTTCATTATGTATTCAGGTTGATTTGACACAAAACTCATTACTGCTATTATCTAACCAATTACTGGGGACTTAATTTTGTCAATTTACATTTATTAAAATTTTATCTAATTACTATTCTAAATTTCCCAGTTCAACAGAATTAAAATATATATTTTCTCTGTATGACAAATATTTTTATTTTACAGATAAAAATCTTTTTATATAAAATGTGCAAAATAATAAGTAACAGGAATTTTTCAGCTCCCCCACTTATTCTCATTTACTAACAGTAAAAATAACCAATTAGGAGTTTATTCTTTCAGGTATTTGTAATATATATGTTTTTATAGAAAATTTCTGTTTTATAAATAACACACATGTATTTATAACATAAAATATTTATACATAGTATATAATGTTTAGTATATTATCTAAAGTATTATATTATCATACAATATATTAAATAAAACAATGTTATTCAATATTAGGTTTTCACTTCATAATATAGTGTCTCATTCAAGGTCAGTGAATAAAAATCTAGCTCATTCTTTTTAAATACTTTATAGTGTTTCATGTCACATGGAGAAGAACACAATTTCTTTTCAATATTTGTTATATTTTGGATCAGCTGATAATTTCTGTTATAACTGAGCATCACCATTTAATTTTGGCATCAGTGTTTGGTGTGCTATTTTTTAATGCTTTTGTGACAAGTAGTTCTACTTTAACCTGAAAGAGTGAATGCAAATTGAACTTTGAAGATGTGACTTAAAAAATGTTTTCATATCAAGTGAAATCTCAGTGATATCATCATCCCATACACCTTAAGTTTCAACAATAGTTCTAAATTTTGTAAATGACAGGAGAATTTAATCCTGATATGTCACTCATAAATCTAGAAATGACAAATTCAAAAGAACTTCTTGTTCTGTTGACATTAATATAATTAAGGCTCTCTCAGGAACTAAGCATCAGCACATCATTCAGAACATTAATTAAAGTTTTATTGTTTGTATAGATCTGTCAATATTTAATTTGTAAATTTTACTTGATTGTATAGCTTCATAGAAAATATAAGCATAAGAGATCATATCTAGATTTTAAAAGTACTAAAAGTATTATTATATTTATATTTTAATAAAATATGTGAAAGACTGGGAATTTACATAATTTAATTATTTTCTTAAAAAGAGGCCATACTTTATTCAGCTTTAAGAGACACTGTCATAGGAAATAGTCTTAAAAAAGACAATACTTGCTGTGTAGTATACATTTAGCTACTGAAAATGTGTGTTAATTTTATACTTTAAACTGTTTCAATTTCATAATTAAAAATGAAAGAGTGCATATCTAGGTCTTTCAGTTACATGAAGACAGAAGTTAAACAAAGGAAGAATTTTTTGATATTATTAAGGATCTCCATGGAAATATGTAAAATTCATTAGAGTAATGATGTAATAATATATTCATCATGGTTTTTCCAGTGTCTAGAAAATTTTGTTTGTTCAGTAAGTGTCTGTTTACAATAAATTTGTGAATGAATACATACATATGTGAATGACAGATTATCTCATATTTTAAATAAGTGTGTTGTTTTTCTTAAATAAGAAGTACATTTTCATAAATAATTATTTGGGTGGAAACCTGAAAAATTAGTGTTAGAATGAAACCCTTAATCTTTTTTGGGAAAAAAAAAAACTCTGTCTAAATTTTAATATAGAGAGAATGTCGTAAGATATATTGATATAGAGAGAATGCCTTAAGACATTACTTTTCCACAAACAAAAATTACTCAGCCTCCAAGCACTAATAAAAGAGTAAGTAGAAAGGCAACTTACAGAGTGGCAGAAGGTCCTCCAAAAATTCACATAATCAAAAAGGCATCACAAAACTGTCAACAGTATAAAAATCATACTTTTTTCAAAACTCTGAAATTAACCTAAAGCTTGAGATAATTTGAGACATGCTTATTCAAAAACAAATTTTGTAAAAACAGTGATTTTGGAACATATTAACTTGCCCTTTTCCCATCCACCTCTCCCCAGGTACATAGAATACGTTAAAATGGCAGCCTCCAAACCATGAAGCTATAAAATCTTGCAACCTAGTAGCCATTGGATGGGGGAAAGGCTAGTATGTAGCTCATCCAAAAATCCATACCTAAAAATTTTTTACTGTTTGGTATTTGGGAACACCCTGTCAAAGTCTCGTTTCTATAGCTGATTGTTATTAGATTCTATTCTGGGCTTGCTTAATAAAAAATGTTCTATTGCCCAAGAAGTTGCTTAAAAATTACTTTCAACTATTTAACATTGCAGTTGACAAATGCAATGATACTAGTTGGGACAAATAAGAAGAATTCGAAACACTTATAAGAAATATAGGAGAAATAAGTTATTCACAGTGCCTTTGAAACCTCTTCATTTTCCTAGGGGCCTAAAAAGTTTGTGTGACAGTGTGCGTGCTCAGTAAAGCCCAAAGTATGCAATAATACCTCACTCCTATCTGATTGTGAGACTCCATGCAAACAGGAAATGAAGGCTAAAGCAGAGTAAAAAACTGCTCACAAGTGCATTGAACACATGACCAATACAAGAAAGAGAGGACCCTGGCAAAGTCTGGGAGACTTATTGATTCAAGCTGTTTAGGAAAAGCTCTGTCCAAACATTACTTAATTACTAAGCTAAATAAACAGAGACTTCAGTAACCATAAATGTCAAGGAATATAGATTTTATAGATTCTTTTCAGGGTTGTTACTAAACAAACAAACCACAAAAATAATAAGAAAATCACTTCCACCAATAAAACCTAGGAAAGAAAGGGGAGTCGGATATCCAGGCTTACAATTCAATTTATATTATCTAAGAGATGCAGTTTTCTATATGAATGTTTTTAAGAAATGTTTTTTTTTTAAATGCATTAAATTATGTCCCATGCCAGTAAAACAAAGCAGTCAATAGAAGCTAACACTAAGGAATAACAGGTATTGGACTTACTAGATAAAGATTTTAAATTAGCTACTTTAAATACATTTAAATAACTAAAGAGAATTCTGTCTAAAGACTAAAGTATTAGATTGACATCTCATCAAACACAAAGTATCAATAAAAAGACAGAAATTCCAAAAAACAACCCAAAAACAATTCTGGATTTAGGAAATATATTAATTGAAGTTTAAAATAATCATGACTCAACAGCAGATTTAATTTACTTAAAAAAAAATAGAACAATTAAAAAATAAGTCAATAGTATTTATTCAGTATATGGAGCAAAGAGAAACAAGAATGAAAAAAGCGGGCAGACCCTCAGAGATCTGAGGGACACCACTACACATACCACCATACAAAATACTTGTGACATAAGAAGAGCAGAGAGAGAAAGAGACAGTAGAGTAAGAAACAATCAAAAAGGTCCATATATGATGAAAATATGATTTATACGTTCAAGCAATTCAAAGATTCCAAGTAATATCAGTTCAATTACATTTGTCACAGGATTCTTGGGGTGTCACTTTTCTGGCCAGAAACCTCTGTGGTCAGTAGCACCTTTGCCCAAGTTTCACTCAGGCCTACTAAGCTCATTCTGCCCACTCAGCCTGGCAGGCTTTGACCCATGATACTCACCTGGATCCCACACCTGCCAAGGGTGAGCCAGGTGAGGAATGGTGAGGGGTATCTGAATGAGCGAGCATGGGGTCCAGCCACTGCGCACGGCCAGGCACACTGCAGTGGGGCAGGAAGCCCCAGGCACCAGCATGGGTGCCAGCTCCTTGCAAGGCTGTGGTTAGACCAGGTGTACTGCAATCAGCTTCCATGACTAGCCTGGAGAACACAGTGACACCTAGAGGCTTGGAGAGAGCAGGAGCCACAGAACCCCAAAGAGGAAGTCACAGTCCTAACTTGGGGAGCTCCTAGGTCTAGGCTTCCCAAAGGGGTACATCTCTTCTCTCCTTCTCTCTTCTCTCCTTCTCATTGCCTGTAACATTGAGAGCAAGGGATGTGTTTCAGCCCTATTTTTATTACAGCTCCTTCAGCCCTGCTATTCAGTGGTATTGAGTTCTTGTCCTGCCTCCAGGAAGAATGAGGTATGAGGACAAGCAGAGGCTGAGCAAGGTGAAGAGGTGCTTTATTGAGCCACAGAACAGCTCAGAGGAGACCCACAGTGAGAATCTCCTCTCCACATGCTGGTTGTTTGTTTGTTGGCTCAAATCTGGCTGAGTCCAGGGTTTTTATGGGCTTCAGAGGAAAGGAAGTGTGTGCTGATTGGTCCATGGGCAGCCATGAGCAGGCCCATAAAAAGCACCATAAGTTCTAACTCAGGTCCTTGGAACTGAAAGCTCAGCCCCCAGGCTTCAGGCCATCCTTGAATTGAAGGTGGGGCTTCACCAGGGACCTACCACTTTCCAGCCATACCCTGTTTCCTGCTGACATTAACCTGCCATCCATGGTGCCCACAGTGCCCAGGCTATTCCTGCTGAGGGGTACCTGCAGGCCCACACTGAGGAGCCATCGGCCCTCCCTCAGCTTCTCCATGCTTGTTGACACTTGAAGTCCAGAGGGAGTTGAGGCAGCAGGGGCCTGGTGTGTCAGCACTGCCCCAAACATGTGCTAACCTGGCCTGGTCATGACAATTCCTGTGCTTGGCAACAACCTTGCTCTAAAATTAGAGCAGGCGCTAGGTGTGGAGAGAGGCCAGGCAGCAGGAGCAGGCACCTCTGAGCCTGTTGGGAAAGTGGGGCTTCCCAGGCCTCTGAGCGTGCAGAGATACTTGGGTTCCCAGTCATCACTGGGCAGTTGCAGCTGCACGTGGGACGGGGGCACTGTTGCCTCTCCAACTTGAAAGTGGGCAGGGCTTCCATTTGTTCCCAGCTCCTGCGAGCTCATGGAGCTCACGGCCCCTGATGCACTGCCCTTACTGCAGCTGACATCATGACAGCGGCCACCCCAGACAGGAAACTGCTGCTATGATATTCCTGCATTGACACATTTTAGTCAAACTTTCAAAAGCCAAAAACAGAGACCTTCCAAAGCATCATGAGACAAGGAACTCATGACACAGAAAGGCTTTACAATAACACTAACAGCAGCATTCTCACAAGGACTACAGAGACCAGAAAGCAGTTGTCTTTGAATGATGTATTCAGATTATTGGAAAAAAAAAAAAGACCATCATTAGGTTGGCTGCAGAAGCTCATGCCTATAATCTCAGCAGTTTGGGAGGCCAAGGCAGGAGGATTTCCTGAAGGATAGGAGTTTGAGACCAGCATGGACAACATAGCATTACTTCATCTGTACAAAAAAAAAAATAACCAAGCATGGTGGAACATGCTTGTAGTCACAGCTAACTGAGAATCTGCGGTAGGAAGATTGCTTGAGCCTAGGTTTTCAGGGCTTCCATGAGTTATTATGGTGCCACTACACTCTATCCTGGGGGAAACAGTGAGGAAGAGAAAGAAAAGACAGAAAGATAGTAAGACAGGAAGGAAGAGAGAGAGGGAGGGAGAGATCATCAACTAAAATTATATGCAGCAAAAAAAAAATCCCTTAAAAATATAGTTTTATATAGATATAAAAATTGTAACCCAGAGCAACCATAAAGAAAATATTCCACAATATATATTAAAAGGAAAATAAAATGGAGAACTAAAAAGTATTTATTTTACACAAAAGAAGGCAGAAATAGAAAGAGAAGAACATTGAAATTAAACCATATATATATATACACACACAGACACAAATATGTAAACATATATATGAAATAAAATACTATAACCTTAATTTATCAGTAATTGCATTAATTGTAAATTTGTTGAACATTCCAATCAAAGGATGTGTTGGAAGAATGAGAAAATGTATCCAATTATATGTTACGTATGAGGACACACTTATATTAAAAGGCACAAGTGGCCAGGTGCAGTGGCTCACACCTGTAATCCCAGCACTTTGGGAGGTCTATGAGGGTGGATCATGAAGTCTGGAGTTCGAGACCAGTTTGGCCAACATAGTGAAACCCAGTCTCTACTAAAAATACAAAAAATTGGTCAGGTGTGGTGGTATGTACATGTAATCCCAGCTTCTCAGGAGGTTGAGGCAGGAGAATCATGAACCCAGGAGGGAGAGGTTGCAGTGAGCCAAGACTACGCCATTGCACTCCAGCCTGAGTGACAGTGTGAGACTTTGTCTCAAAAAAAAAAAAAAAAAAAAGGCATAAGTAAGTTAAAAGTTGAAGGGTAGAAAATATACCATTCAAACAGAAACCAAAAGATACCTAGAATGGCCCTATTAATAACAAAAAGTACAATTTAAGAAAAAAATGTTATTAGAGAGAAGGAGATATTTTAAATGATGAAGAAGTCAAAATATCAGAGAGGGACAACAATTACAAACATATAGCTTCTAATAACAAAGCTTTAAAATGCATGAAGAAATAACTGAGAGAACTGAACAAAAACACAGATAGCTTATATCCATCTTTTAACAAAGGGTAGAACAAACAGCCAGAAGATAAATCCAGGAATAAAATTTTAAACAATATCTTCCTAATAGACGTTATATTCATACATCAACAGTTAACAATCAAAAAAAAATTATTCCACCCACAATAGTAATACAGCTTTCACGACTGCAGGAACACCAGAGACCTTGGTTTTGTGCCAGTAGGATTAATGACAGGGACACATGTGGAGTGGTTTTAAGAAGTGAAAAATTTAATAGGCAAGAAAGGAGAAAGATAGAAGAAAATAGAGACAGAAGGAGGGGAGCTTGGTACAAACAGGAACCCCATGTGCTGCAGAAAGGCAGGCAGTCCATTATATCAGGAAGCTGGAGGAGGCGTTGTCTGGTTTGCATAGGAGTCAAAACTAGGCAACACCTCCTCCAGACAACACCTCCTTCTGCATAGGGCACAGAGGATTTGTTTGACCTGGTTTGTCATTAACATAGCCCTCCCATCTTAGTCTTTTAATATGCAAATGTGGGTCCTTGTGATGTTTTGAACACGAGGTGTTAGGTGGGGGTAGCCATGACACTTGGCACACCTGGTAATGAGGAGAAGATGGTGGGAATCACCATGTTGGGTAGACCCAGTTTCTATTTTTTGGCCTTTGAATATCAAAGATTGCTGGCCGGGCTTTTTTTTTTTTTTTTTTTTAAGACCGAGTCTGGCTCTCTCGTCCGGTTGGAGTGCAGTGGTGCAATCCCGGCGCACTGCAACTTCTGTTTTCCTGTTTCAAGCAATTCTCCTGCCTCAGCCTCCCGAGTAGCTGAAACTACAGGCACGCACCACCACGCCTGGCTAATTTTTTGTACTTTTAGTAGAGACGGGGTTTCACCATGTTGGCCAGGATGGTCTTGATCTCTTGACCTTGTGATCTGTCTGCCTTGGCCTCCCAAAGTGCTGGCCTGGCTTTTTAATACACCTTTCCGTTAGTTTCCACCAAAAATCTTTACCCTATTTAGCTGGCTAAAATAATTTCTTAATAATTCCTGTATTATTCCCCCATCAAAGAGAGTAAGCATAATTTCTGTTAGAGGGTTTGGACAACAATTCTATCTGGCTACTTCCTGCTGAAAGGGGTCATGTGTGGGAGAATAGCAGTTGTGCCCTCTGAGGTTGATTTAAGGGTTCTCAGAATAATGCTGTGTCCATGTATGGCTCTGCTCGCAGCACTGTTTGCAGTTTGATTACTTCCAGGTGAAAGATAAATTTTACAAGAAGGCTTAAAATATAGTGTTTGAATATGAGCATTAATATTACCACCATTAGTGGGGGTCCTTTACACTGTAACTGACAGTTTGACACCTGTTGTTATACCAGTGGATTGCAGTACTGATGTGCCTCTGCTAGATGCTGCTGTACACTACCAGAAATGTTAATAGAAAACTAACATTTTCCTAGAGAAAAACATACATTTTCCCTTGGCTTGCCATGAGAGAATAACTAGGCTTAAGCCATTTTATAACTTGTAATATGATCGGGAGAGATACATTATTGGATGGCTAAAATAACTTTAGCAGTAATTATGACAATTCCTTTTCTTTAATTATTAAATTATTTTATGATTTGTATAGACCCTTTTACAACGTACTTAAACTTTTTGACATTTTTTAAATACCAATTCTTTAAACATGCAGTCATTTCTTTTTAGGACAAATATTTACCACATGAAACTTTCCCTTACATAACATTTCTTTCTTTATAACTGTTTTTTCATAGCTTAGAGTGCATTATATTACCAACCTTCAGTAAAAAGTCTTATTAAATTTAATGATGGTAAAACTTTTATGCTTATTTGTTATTAGTAACTATGTTATAAGTAAATTCTGCTATAGGCAAAACGATCTGGATTAAATTTTTCTGCAACTATTAATCCTGTTATAAGGATGACAATCAGGCAAAATATTATTCTAATAAGAATTTTACAAGCAGAATCTAACATTGTAGGTACCATAGTGCAAATAATAGGGTGACTATAATAATTTCCATAAGAGTGGTGTAGTAAACAATTTTTGTCTAAAACTTTACTTGCCAAGATACAATAACATTTTCCTTTGGGGATTTAACAAGTTACACATGTAATCCCATGTTTATTTAAAAATATCCCTGTAAATATGCATTAAAAAGAAATATTAATATTTTGTGGAGAATTTGAGAGGAAAGGGTAGAAACAATAAAAAGTATTTGGTGAGGTAGGGGTGGGACTGAGTAAAATGAGTGGTCCTTACTCAGTTTCTTATTTTTTATGATTTTCAGCTTAAGGTCTTCTATTTTTTTTTACATTGATATTCAGGATGTTTCTCTGGGCTGTCAGAAGTTGCTCCCAAGCTCTTCAGGCTTGACTTGAATGTGACGTATCCAGGAGTTGATTCCTGTAACTTTTACTGCCAAGGGCCTTGAAAGAAGAATAGTGCAGGGCCCTTTCTAGCTTGGGGTAGGGAAGGAGATAGAGATGAGAGTTCACACTAATACCAAATTTCCTGGGTTAAATAGAGGTGGTTTCTGTTGGAAGTGAGCTAGCGAAGTTACATGCTTTACCAATTAGGGGTTTCCTGCCTGTAAACAATCTCTGAGCATATTGACGTTTTATCCTTTCCCAAGTGAAAAGCTTGGTGAAGGATTTTAAGGACTTTCCATTGGCTGAAGACTGGCAAATAGTTTGTCATCTTGATGGTAGCCATCCTAAGGACTGAAAAGAATGCCCTTGATAAGTGGCCTATTTTATTCTTGCAAGAGAGTACCGAGGTTTAATTTTTCTTATGGAGCCTTCCTAGATTACAAGGGGTGTGAAGTGTATTAACGATTTGAGGCTTTTTCCCCCTCTGACTTACCTGCCTGCTTAGCTAATCTATTTCCTTCAGCTACCTTATTTGTTTCTGTTTGATGTTCCTTACAACATATCCTTGCTATTTCTCATGGAAGAAAAACTGAGGATAATAACCTGTTAATTTCTTGGTAATATTTTATGGGAATTTATTAATGGTAAAAAAAAATGCTTTTCCCTTTAAAGGGGAGCATGAGCATAGAGAATTAGGAAAGCATACTTGGAATTAGTGTAAGTGTCAGGTACCTTTCCCTTACTTAATTTAAGTGCTTTTGTATGAGCTACTAGCTCAGCTAATTGAGTGCTTGTGCCTGGGGAGAGATGTTATTTAAAGCAACTACTGATTATCCCACCTTTTGAAATTCTTGCTTTACCATCTGTTTGTTAGCTAAGAGCTCCCCCTAGAGGACAGCAATCCTGCCACCTTATGTGAAGTGTAAACAGTTAAATTATGTCCTAGGGCTAACTTGGAGGCTTTTCTGACTAGTGGTAATATTATGACTATGGCCTGGAAGTATGTGTAAATTACTGCAACTTTTAACTCCAACTAAGGTTGAGAAAAATATTGAATAAAAGTTTTTCCTGAGGTGCCCCTTAGAGCCATGCTATGGGAAGAGGGGAGGCCTGGGTTAGAGAGGAGAAAAGAGAGAGACTGGTTTCAGTGTTTAGAAGCAGGTTTACTTTCCTTTCTTTAATTTCCAGAATCACCCTGGGGATTCTGTGCTATAATGGCAGTTTGAGCCACTGGAGCTAGGGCTTGAGCAACGAGACCCATCAGTCCTGCTGAATCACCTGACAGACTGGTTCTGAACCCAGTGACTTCTGTCTCTGGGGACAGTTCAGTACCCAGAGGTTTCCACCACAGGCTGGACAAGGTTGAGGGGTGGTTGTCTCACTGCGTTAGCATTCCTTTTTAAAATGCCCTGACCTGCCACACCAAAAGCAACTAGCAAATGCACCTAGGGGATCCTGGACTGTGCAAGTCTGCAAAGCTTCTACCAGAGGCTTTGTTCTTCTGCACTCTCTGTCTTTCCTTTGGGCCCCTCCTGGTCCCTATTATAAAAGACTGAAGTGGCCACTTTCAGGAGGTTCTTTAAGGTGCTTTCTGGTCCTGTAGCTTGCTTCTGTAGCTTCCTTCTAAAATTGGGAGCTGCCTGTGTAACAAACTTGTCCTTCAGGATGAGATGTTCTTTGACTGAATCAGGGGATAAGCAGGTATGCTCCATTAGTTCCTTTCTTATCCTTTCCATGAAGGCTACAGGATTCTTATTTGGCTTTTGGTCTGTTATACACAGTTTATAATAATTGAGAACACCCAAAAAGTGCTTCCTTTTCTGTTTATTTTCTGGGCTATTGGGGTTTCAATCGGGGTTGTTTACCAAATATTCCTTCCCTCCCTCTTAGGAATGATGTTTCTGCTAATTTTTTTTTTCTTTTCCTATCTGCTTTTTCTTCTTTTAGTGTATTATAGGAGATATTTGGTGTAGCTCCAAAATTCTTTACTGTTTTGCAGAACTGCCTACTTTCTGGCTGCAATTAGGGTCTGATTTGAGAGCAAAATAACATCACTTTATGTGAGGTTAAACAGCTGAGGTAAATTTTGGAAAGCTTCTATATATCTACTAGGGTCTTTAGAAAAATCAGCCTAAGTTTTCTCTTATTTGCCTAAGTTTTTTTAATGAGAATGGAACGTGAGGGGCTCCAAATAAGAAGGACTCTTAGAAGGCTCCCCTGGAAGCTGCTTTTTTAATTTTGGGGGGCCATTCCCTCTGGGCCTGCCCAATATGATTATTAAAAGAGCTGGGTTGATCTTACAACACTTGCAAAGATATAGTAAGAACGTCATGCCCTTGTGCAAAAGCAAATGGTCGCTTTCATCTTCAAAGTCCTGAGGATAAGGAAATTCCTGTGTTTTAGAGTGCACTTCAGAAGGGTGCAAGCTGAAGACAATCTGTTACCAATCTAGAAAAAGAAGTGAAAATAAAGGTGTCCTCTTAGACTCCTTCCTTTCCATATGACCCAGAGCAGAGGAGAAGACAGGGGACGTTCTCTGACTGTTTCCTCTCCCTGGTTTCTGTATCCTTCACCATGTTAACTGTGCCACCCATGGTTGAAGGCATGGTCCTTCAAGCCATGGAACTGGATGAACTAAGTGATGGGACTAACCATGCTTACCCACGCAACTTAGCTTACCTGCCTTGTGTGATTCCCCTTTGACTTCCTGAACCTGTGTGATTTGCCTGGCTCCCCAAAAAAGTGGTTATCCAGGTAGACTGTGTCGCCTTTGGGCAATGATCCTCTAACAGAGACAATACGCTAGATTGCCTGCTATTATGGCCATGCTAAAGCATTCATCCTTAAAAAAAATGGTTTTGGTTAACTTCTGAACTTAAAGTCCCCTTATTAATTAAGTACTGTTTTAACTGGAGACAGAATAGGTGCCTTAAAAGAATTTAGAAACCAAATGACCATTTTCCTGCTGATGAGACAGTATTGAGACTAAAATCTGGCTACATAAGACATCTAACTTCTAATCTGTTGAAAGTAAAAATTTCCTGGTAACAGAAGTAGCATAGAGCCTAGTTTCCAGTAGAATAGCTCAAAAAGGAAAAGTTGGAAAGCTGCAGTGTACCTTAGAGAACCAGCAATGTGTCTCATGGGGAGGATTTCTATATCCACTAGTTGGGAAGGTTAGCTTAGATATACCATGTGCTCACCAGAGAATTAGTAGCAAGTAACCTTACTGTGGGGAGAAAGAGGAGAATTCTGTTTCAAAAAGATTCCAACAGCATTTTCCTGAGTTTATTTCCTTGATACTACATCATTTTCTGATCTTTCCTAACAGGATTACCTCCTGTTAGGCTGTAGACATTCCTGCACATTCAATACACAGAGAGTAAGAGGCCACAGATAGAAAGAGAAAGTTTGGTGGCAGGATAGCTGGAAGAGAGACTTGAGATTAAAGGGCAGATTCAAAGTCGAGATTTGCCCCATACTTACCCCCCCAATGAATGATTTCCCAGCCAACACAATAAAATGATACAGCTCTGATGACTGGAAGAACACCAGGGTCTTTAGTCTTGCATCAATAGGATTAACAACATGGACACATGTGGAGTGATTTCAAGGAGCAAAATGTTTAAAGCACAAGAAAGAAGAAAGATAGAAGAAAACAGTTTTCACGTACGGAGACAGAGAGGGCTCAGAACAAAGAGGAATCCTGTGTGCAGGAGAAAGGCAGTCCATTATATTGGGAAGCTGGAGGAGGCACTGCCTGGTTTGCATAGGGCCCAGGGGATTGGTTTCACCAGATGTGTCATTCACATAGCCCACAAAAATCCTGGCCCTCCCACCTTAGCCCATTAATATACAAATGTGGATCACCATGATGTTTTAACACATGCTGTTATGTGGGGGCCACCATGACACCTGACATTCCTGGTAACAAAGAGAAGACACCAGAAATCACCACGTTGTGTAGATCCAGTTTCTATTTGACAGCATTTGCATATCAAAGCTTTCCAGCCTGGCTCTTTAAGCCACCTTTCTGTTAGTTTCCACTGAGAACCTTTACCCTATCTAGTGACTTATAATTACTTCTTAACAACTCCTATATTATTAGCATCAAAAGCACTATACTTCTTTGAAATATGCTTTTCAAAGGAAGTGAAAATCTTTCACAATGAAAACTACCAACTATTAATTATATTTTTAGAATTTATAAATTTAATATGGTTATAAAAATATCAAAATATGAAAATGTATTATATGTTCATGAATCAGAAAACTGAATATTATGGCAAAATGCCCCAAACTGATCTAAGATTCAGTGAAATCCTTATTCAATAATAATCCAGATGGGGTCATCTTCTCAAAGATTTTACACCTATTCCTTACCTTGTCCAATAAGTTGATTTCTGAATCTACTATTTTTTAATGTTAAAATATTGTCATATGTTTACAAATGTCTTGTAACATTATTTCAGTGTTCAAACTTGGACTCCAGGAACAGAACAGAAGTTCAATTTCCTATTTTGTCACTTTAATTTTACACAGTAGCCTTGATTCTAAAGCAAAGGAGGTGAGGTATATAGAACATTAGCAAACCATTCATCTACATAGTAAATTAATTTGTCTCTAATGAAAACAATGTATTATAAAATCCCTGAAAATTTTCTAGTTTTCTATTTTAAATGTTGCTCAAAAAATAATGATCTATGATAACAGTTACAGATTCCTTCAAATCAGTTGTTGTGAAAGTTTTCTACAGGTATGACAGATTTATAAACCACATCTGTTATTATTTAAAAAAAATCTTAACAAGTAGGAAATAAATGCTAGAATATTTTATTTTCCTTTAACAAAGGAGAAGTTAATATTACCTTCTTTCAAATGGTAAAATTTGGTCATTAGTATATAATACATTTACATCTAAAGATGTCACTTACAAGTCTATTCTTTTTTTTCTTTCTTATTCAATAATAGGAAGAGACATTTAGTAGTAGTAACATCTGGGTCTTATACTAATTCAGAAGTTGGAAGGAAAATTAGGTCTGTTTCCTTATTAGCCTAATTGCTTCTAACAGCAGTAAGCTATGTAAATAGAGTTGCTAGAAGGAGAGCCTAGAAACAATTTACATCAGTGTCAAATGCAAACCATGCTTAAAGGTTTTGGAGTCTAAGAACTCAAGCTAAGGTAGGAAGATCTAGTATAATTAAACCTGTGTATAAAACCAGAATAAAACTATAAAACCCACTCTTTAGCACCAAAAAATATTGAAGTGTCATATCTGAGAGTGACAGCTTTCCAAAATATGCTTTTAAGTGAATTTTAACAATCACAGTATCAATAATTTATTTTATTAATACATAAAACAGCAAGCACATTAAAAATAATAGTATATGTATTAAATTCTAAATGTAAGAGTATCAATTCAGCCTAGAAACGTCCTTCAATGTGCACGTGCATTTTAAAAACTGCTGCAATATCTCCTCTTTGTTTAAGCCAGATTGATTGGGAACCACTGAATACAACAAAATGTTGGATTTTATTATTTTGTTCAACTAAGCTCAATAAATGAGAAGTCCTTAATCTCTTAAATTAATAATGTGTAAAAATCAAGGATAAAATTATCCCCATACATGATCAATAAAATAAGTAAATAAATATATTCAAATAATTATGTAGTTAATTAAGACATTAAAATACAGATTAATTTATCTTTAGATTATAAGTTATCAGTTTTCCTGTCTTCCCTTTGCTTTGTGAATGGCTTTGATGTCTAAAGAAAAAGCTTCTTTCTGCAGTCAGTAGTATGAGTGTGTGAAATAAAAAAACAGTGAATGAGAAGAATGAGGAGGGAGAGAGAGATGAGAAAGATAGATAGATAGAGAGAGAGAGAGAGAGAGAGAGAGAGAGAGATTTCTCACCTGGAACAGAGAACGATCCATGCTAGGTAAACTAAATGTGTCCATCTGGGAGAGAAAAAAAATCCTATAAAATGAATACAGTTAAAATTTTCACATCTTTGATGAGATGAGAACTAAAAGGGAGATTATTTTGACTAAAAGGAAATGAAATAAATGTCACTCATTTTGCACAATTGATTTTGCAATATAAGATTCAAACCTACCACAATCAGAAGAAAGTTTACAAATAATGCTACAGTTATGTAACATAGTTTATACTAGAGAACAGAAAATAAGTCGTTTGGGAGATTCTGGTGTTATGAATGATGTTAAGAGTCCTTTAAAACAAAAATACCATCTTAAAATAGATTTTAATAAAATCATTTAATTCTACCAAGTTATTTTATTTAAAAATATATTATTTGATTGTCGGTGGCATTAAGAAAATATTTTATTTTAGGTAACAATGCTTAAGCTTTCATTTGCAACATAGGGGTTAACAGTGACCCATAAAACATGTCAGAATAGGTAAGGCTTTGGTTCAGAAATTTCCAAAGCCTTCTCATCTCAACCCAAGTAACTTGGAAGTTCTTACAAGCACCTATAAAACCCTATGTGACCTTGCCCTTAATTCACCTCTATCTGACATCATCTTCCACTCCTCTTTGCCTTGCTTGCTGATCTCCTGCTCTGTTGGTCTCCTTACAGTTATAGCCACATCCCCTCTTTCAGGTCTTTCTCCTCATTGTTTTCTGTAATTAATTATCTCCCACTCCCCACATAGAAATCCAAATGCCAATTTCTGTCAAGTTTCTTAGGGTTACTCAATATTCATTTTTCAATATGGCCTTCTCTGGTCACTTGTTAAAAATTGCAATCCCACTTCACTTCTCTCCTTTCATTCTCCATAGCACATAAACACATCATACTCATTGATTTTCTTATGTTGTATTTCCACCCAGCAGAATCTACACTCCTTTAAACCAGGAGTATTTGTCCACGTAGTTCACTGCTATATTCTCAATGCCTGGAACCCTGCCTTTGTGGGAATGGCTAAAGGATCTCCTGTACATACAACCTACACATCTACATCTAGTTTGTTGTTGTTGTTGTTGATATAGTTTTATTCAGCATATTCTAACAATACCTAAAATGTATAAAATAGATGGCAAAATCAACAGTTCTTAGTTGCCAAATATACAAGCCTAAATTTGCAAAACTAGGCAAATGTCAGAAAAAGTATAAGAAAGCCTTCAATTCTCTCTCTCTCTCCACTATTTGGCTTTCTTAAGGTATTTGTTAACTCCAGCATTAGTTTAAAGTTATTTTTGGCAGCAGGTCTTTATTATGTTTTTTCAAATAGAATTATAAGCAACATCATAGTAGATAATTCAGAACAGACAAAGCTGATGAAGTGGGGTGAGCAGGATGGAGCCCATTAGAGCCCTGTTAGTCTCTGAGGCTTTGCCACATTACATCAGGACTGCATGTTAAAAATCACTGGTGTTTTATATATTTATTATTAAACTGATAATATTTGCTTACCTCTTTGAATTTTTTTGATAATTTCTCCATCAGATCCCTTTTATCTGATATGTTTTCTTCCTTTCTCTTTGGTTGTTTTGCTCAAATTCACCATCTAAAATAGTAATAAGGCAAGATTCTTAGTTTGTTGTTTTTGTTTTAGGTCACAGACTGTCTTTCAAATTTTAGAGTCTGGATAACCCCACGGACTTCCTCAGAATAACATACTTAGATTCATAAAATAAAATGTGTAGACTGAAATAAAGGCATTATTAAAATGTATGTTCAAAAATATCTTTTATATGTAAGGTAAATGCTTCATTTGTAATACATTAAGTAATATAATCTAGTCTCTGCTACATTTTGAAGTAGTGATATCTTGGACAACTTTTTTATGATATTAATATCTGATTTTCCAGTTGACAAAGTCACAAGCAATGCAAATAATGGTGTTTGTTGTCCATATGCATAACTAAAGAAAGTCAGTGAAAATTAAGTGTATATTTTTCACATTTATGTGCATGGATCACGGCAATATTTCCCATAATAATAATTATTGGGGTAGGGGGAAGTTAATGATTCAAAGCTGCTTTACCAGAGATCAGTAAATAATTTGGCCATTGATTTTTTTTTCAGGCTAATGGAACTTTTATCACTATATAAGGATTTTCTATATCAAGAGTAATGCTTTTTAGTTTAAGTTTATATTGCCAGGTATTCGCATAGGTATCATACTTTTATATAGCTGGCATTTTCATGGTTTCTCTTTTTTATCACTTTGCTTTTACATATTCTCATGGTCTTGTGTTTAGGGTATGCATGTTACAATGGTATTTAGTTGATTTTTAAAAAAATTTTCATTGGAAGTATGTCTTAGAATATTATTTGATATCTACTGGATTATTATTTGCTATTTTCCACATGTTCTATTCTCTATTTCTCTCACCCACTATCCCTCCCTTCCTTTCTCTCTCTATTCTTATTCTGAATTGAATTGAGTGTGTGCTTTTTAAAATCTTTTGTTTAACTACGATACAGGAAAAATATATTATTTCCATCAATTTGATTATTACTCCATAATTGAGAACTGAATAGGGTCTAAGGCATAACAATCACTTACTACCCTTCGAAGTAGTAATAGTTTCTCTGTATCCATTACCCAACCTGAATGCTACTACTTTCAGTATCTTGATTTAGTACCATAGTTAAAACTCTGCTTGTTTATTTAAATTTGCCTACAGGTTAAGCAACAACTCTGTTTACCCTTCCTTCCAGTATATCAGCCTCCTTTATAGTGTGTGTTATTACTAAGAAAACTTCTCTTTAACATAGATCTATTATTGGTAATTGCTTAGAGTTTTATTTTCCTCTTTTTATGTGTCTTTATTTTTCTTATTTAATTGAAAGATAGCTTGCTCTATATACATTTCTAGTATTCTCACTTCACTTTGACTAAAAATTATCTTCTGTCTTCCTTTGTCATATTTCCCAAATATTTAGCCAGTAATATGTTATCCCACTGCAGATGATCTGTGTTTTTTCTAAGTGCTTTCATAATCTTCTATTTTTTTATTTTTTTTTTTGGCGTTTCTGCAGTTTCGCTAGATACCAATTTATTTTCATTCATCCTGCTTGGTTCAAATTATGATTTCTGTATTAGTTATTAATGTCTTACATTGAGTCTACAAATTCCTCAATCATTCATTCTTTGCCTTATCATCCTCCTGTTTTCTATTTCTGGAACTCAGAGTAGAAAATGTGAGGCTTTCTAAATACTCCTTACGATTTATTTCATATTTTCAATTTTATAGTATTCCTGGAGTATCTTCTGTATAACTTCTTCACATTTTCTTTTCATTTCTCTAGACCGCTCCTCAGCTTTCTGAAATCTATTCTTTAGCTCATTCAATGCATTTTTCAGATTTTTAAAAGAATCTATTTCTGGCTTTTTACTAAATCTTTCTTGTGCTTTCTATTTTTTCCCATTGTTCTTAAGAATTTCATTTGACAATAATATTTCTTCTTTTACATTATTCCTTAGAAACATTCATTCTACATGCTAATTTTATGGTCTCTGATAACTCTGATGTCTGATGTCTTTGAAGGACTGATTACATTGTGTTCTACTAATTCTCGCTAATGGTCCATCCTTGACTCCTTGACACCCTTTGGTTATGAACTCTTAATAGGCTGATCTTATAAGTGGAAACTAAGGCTCTAATTTTCAGATTCTGTCCTCCAAACAAAATTTGCATTTGTTTCTTATAGAAGTCAAACGTAACTACTAAGTCAGGACTGCATTATCTCCTTCGCATCTGCCTTGGTTTAATTTGAGGATTTCAGATACTGCTCGCCTGCCTTATCCACTAGTAAAATACTTTGTTTCACTGCTGAAATATTAACATACACACTTGGTTTTTCTGGGCAACCTATCTTTAGTATATTTCCTCTCTTCTCAGATACTACTATTTCTTTGATTTCATTTTTCATCTCCACTTTTTCTCTCCTTCTTTGATATTTATTTTATTTCCTGTTACCTGTGGAATACAATGAAAATTATGTTTTTGCATGTAAATGACTATTAAGAACATCTATTGTAAATGTTATTTCATAACTATTTTTAAGGAAAAGCATAACAAACTTTAGATACTTTTATATGAATGAAGGTAGAATAAATTATTAACAAAAGTTGTTATTAACCTGGTATAAAATTCAGGAGAAGTGTTGAATATTACAAAATGACACTGTCAGATCATCACTTTCTTGCTTACTCTCTCTCTCCAATTAAGCGATTGACTTTCCCCTCTAAGCTTTGGTTTTAGAATTCTAAAGTGGGGAAAATAATAATACACAATTGATATTATTTTATATTTGTTCTTAGTTCTGTTCCACCTAGTAAATGCCCGATATGGGGCAGCCATTATTTGTCACTATTATCATTACTTGTTAGCTCATTAAGAAATGGAAAGGACAGGGAGAGTACCAGAACAGTCAGAAAGTTAATCAGGAACAAATATTCAGTTGTATGTGGCGTAAGATACAAAGAGAGCAGAAAACTGAGAGAAACAGAAAGATAAAAGGAAATATAAACAAGCATAAAAGCTCTTGAAATAAGATATAGCCAAAAAAGAGGTCTTTAGGATTAGACAGAATAGATCAGATGCAAATAAGGAAAAGTGAATACAGAGAAACAAATTAAGAGGAAAATAAAAAGACAGTGAGAGACTCTGTAGATACAGAGTTGAATTACATTTGTAAATATTTATACTTAAGTCACTGAGTTTTAAAAAAAAGTAAATATCACTGATTATAAGATTTCTTTGAATTCAGGTTATTTCTATTTTCAATTATTTGTGACTGGTATTACAGCCTTCTTTATTTTTGTATTTATATAATTCAATTATATAGAACAATATTAGTATTTTAATGTCTACTTTTACAAGAAAAAACCATGAAAATTTATATTCTTAAGAGGGTCAAATTATACCTAACTGGCTAATTTTTAAAATTCAGTTGTATTAATTTATTTCTACTGCCTTTTCTGTAATTATCTCAAGTTACAGCAAAGGTTAGGTTTATAATTATTATCAGCAGTGGCAGAAAAAAAAAGAAAACTCAGAAAATCTCTATATAGTTTGATTAATTGGAGAAAACATATAATAAGAATCAAATCACAGAATATAGTTTTCAGGAAGACAGAAGCTACATTTTATGTGTGTTCATACCCATAAAATCTACTGAAATGTTTGGCATATATGAATAAAAAATGCATGAATGAATTACCAAATACATAGGAAAGTAAGAAAAGTGGGAGGAAAATAGACATTTATGGAATGCTGCCAAGATGTATTAAGCGTCCTTCTTTTGTGTGCCATTTAGTATGCACAACTATCTTGTTTGAAAAGAACTACCCTGCTCATTTTCAGACTCAACTGAAGTTCAGGCACTCTTAGTAACTCACTCAAGGTCACACTGAGGTTCAGTAGTATAATCAAGCCTCCTGTCACAGTTTGCTAGGTTTCAAACCCATTAACTTTCCACTGCATTTTGCTACATCACCAGTACAAAAATATAAATCTCAGAATTAAGTAATTAGATACCTTATTAAACTTCAGAAATCTATCATTATTAATATAGATTCAGCAACTCACTTATTGTGAAGGATTAT
Organism: Cacajao melanocephalus; assembly: GCA_963573385.1. Taxonomy (NCBI): domain Eukaryota; kingdom Metazoa; phylum Chordata; class Mammalia; order Primates; family Pitheciidae; genus Cacajao; species Cacajao melanocephalus. Next base: position 92,329 of record CAUYLG010065172.1, on the reverse strand, counting down.
TCTCTAGGCTGCAACTTACCTCACCTTATTCAAATTAAATTGCATATAGCACATGGAAAATTGCACAGGCAGTCCTGAAACAAGTTTCTAGTCCTACTTCTGGCATCAGCTAGAAACATGGCTTTGGAAAATTTACCTAATCTTTACTATCTATTATTAAATCTCTCATAAAATAAGATTTAGATTAAAATGTCCGCAATAATCAGTTTAGATAATTTAAAACCCTCATCAACATTTTCACTCTGTATATCCAACTAAAAATCATAGCAAGCTGTAAATTAAACATCTGAGTATCACATGCCTTCTAGTCCATTCTCAGTATATTTCACATGCTATTATGCCACTTAGCATTCTTTTCCTAATGGAAAATCCATCTATTTCTTGATGTCTAATTCCCTTATGGTAGATGTAATCCTTGCTTGTGTTAGCATTTGTGCATAGGGCCACTGACTAAAATTTGTTCTATTCAAATTTTAAAAGTCATTCAAATTTGTAATTATGCTTTTGTATACCTTCTTTTCTCATTTTAATCTTGGTGCCTGTGAAGAATTGGCATAGAATTTGAAATGAGTTGGTAACCAAAGTTTAGTGGCTGGTAATAGCTCACATTAATTCTAAGTGCATAATATGTTCTGTGCATATATTGTATATGTTTGTATTGTGAACCCCCAAAATTTGAGACAGGTCTCAGTTAATTTAGAAAGTTTATTTTGCCAAGGTTGAGGACACACATATGTGACACAACCTCAGGAGATCTTGACAACATGTGCCCAAGGAGGTCAGAGCACAGCTTGGTTTTATACATTTTAGGGAGACATGGGACATCAATCAACATATGTAAAATAAACATTGTTTTGGTCCCTTAAGGTGGGACCACTTGAAGTAAAAGTGGGACAACTTGAAGCTTCCAAGTCACAGATAGGTGAGAGATAAATGGTTGCATTCTCTTGAGTTTCTGATTAGCCTTTCCAAGAAGGCAATCAGATAAGGTATGCATTTATCTCAGTGAGCAGAGATTGACTTTAAATAAAATGGGAGTGAGGTTTGCCCTAGGTATTCTTAGCTTGAATTTTCCCTTTAGCTTAGAGATTTGGGGGGGTCTAAGATATTTTCCATTCACAGTATGTATGTGAATACATATGTATTCACCTTCCAGGTGATTTCACAGGCTGGTGTTGAGTGTCCGTGGTTTTTCCAGAAACATGGTACATGCTATCAGTGCATCTACCATTCTGGGGTATGGAGAACAGAGGCCTTCTTACCACAGCTCCACTAAGGAGTGCCCCAGAGGGGACTCTGTGTGGGAGCTCCAACCTCACATTTCCCTTGGGCACTACCTAGCAGAGGTTCTTTATGAGGGCCCTGCTTTTGCAGCAAAATTCTACCTGGAAATCCAGGCATTTCCCTACATCCTTTGAAATATAGGCAGAGGTTCACAAACCTCAATTCTTGACTTCTGTGCATCTGTAGGTTCAACACCATGTGAAATCTGCCAGTGCTTGGGGTTTGTACCCTCTGAAGCTTGAGTTGTACCTTGGCCCCTTTTAGGCACAGCTGGAGCTGAATTAGCTGGGATGCAGTGCACCATATCCCAAGGCTGCATAGAGCAGGGATGCCCTAGATCCCACCCACAAAACCATTTTTCCCTTCCAGGCCTGCGGCCCTGTGATGAGAGGGGCTGCCATTAAGGTCTTGGACATGCCCTGGAACATTTTCCCCATTGTATTAGTGATTAACATTTGAGGCCTTGATACTTGTATAAATTTCTCCCCAGAAAATGAGTTTTTCTGCCCCCTTTTTTTTTGAAATGAAGTCTCACTCTGTCACCCAGGATAGAGTGCAATGGCACAATCTCAGCTCACGGAAACCTCCGACTCCCAAGTTCAAGTGATTCTCCTGCCTCAGGCTGCTGTGTAGCTGGGATTACAGGCACATGCAGCCACATCTGGCTAATTTTTGTATTTTTAGTAGAGATGAGGTTTCACTAGTTGACCAGGCTCGTCACGAGCTCCTGACCTCAGGTGATCTGCCCACTTCCACCTTTCAAAGTGCTGGAATTATAGGCATGAGCCACTGTGCCCAGCTGAAAATGTTTTTTCTTTTCATTGCAGCATCAGGCTGCAAATTCTCTAACATTTTATGCACTTCTCTCACTTGAATGCTTATTACTTAGAAATTTCTTCCATCAGATACCCTAAATCATCTCTCTCAATTTCAAAGTTCCACAGATCTCTAGGGCAGGGGCAAAATGCTGCCGGTCTCTTTGCATAGCAAGAATGACCTTTATTGCAGTTCTTGACAGGTTTCTCATTTCCATCTGAGACCATCTCATCCTGGACTTTACTGTCCATATCACTCTCACCATTTCAGTCAAACCCATCCAGTAATTCTCACTCCTTCCTGTCTTCTGATCCCTCCAAGTCTCTAGGAAGTTCCAAACTTTCCCATGTTTTCCTGTCTTCTCTGAGCCCTTCAAACTGTTCCAGCCTCTACATGTTACCCAGCTCCAAAGTCGCTTCCACATTTTTTGGGTATCTTTACAGCAGTGCCCCATTCCTCTTAATACCAATTTACTGTGCTAGTCCATTCTCACACTGCTATATGGGCATTTCCGAGACTGGGTAACTTATAAAGAAAAAGAGAGAGATTTAAGGGACTCACAGTTCTGCAAGGCTGGGGAGGCCTCACATTCATGGTGGAAGGTGAAGGAGGAGCAAAGTCGCATCTTACATGGAGGCAGGCAAGAGAGGATGTGCAGGGGAACTGCCCTTTAGAAAACCATCAGACCTTGTGAGTCTTATTCACTATCACAAGAACTGCATGGGTAAAACCTGTCCCCATGATTGAATTACCTCCCACTGGGTGCCTCCCATGATACATGGGGATTATGGGAGCTACAATTCAAGATGAGATTTGGGTGGGGACACAGACAAACCATATCAGGGTGTGATAAAGAGAGGTTGGTTAATGGGTACAAACATACAGTTAGGTAGAAGAAAGAAATTCTAATGTTGAATAGTGAAGTAGGATGACTATAGTTAACAATAATGTATTATATATTTCAAAATAGCTAGAAGTGAGGACTTCAAATGGTATCAACACATAGAAATGATAAATGTACATGGTGATGGATATTTTAAATACCTGACTTGATCATTACATATTCTATGCATGTAACACAAAGACATACTTTTAAAAATCAACATAATGTAGATATCATACATTGCCTTGAGAAAATAAACTAAAAGAAACACTACTGTGGGGAAATAACAGGAAGTATTCTTAATAATATTGTTAAAACTAAAAAACGTATTGTCACCATATTTGGTATATAGAAACTTGTTTCAGACAAGTGAGTTGACATTTCTGCTGATTTAACTTTTTATCTTCTTTTTCCTCTGAAAATCAACACACTGCATTTTAGTGAGATATAAGGTCTATAATAAAGAACATGGAAACAGAGGAAAAAGGAAAATAATTCTAATTTTTTGTTGTTTTAATGCACTTGTTCCCAGAATGGTTAAAAATTGTTATATTTTATTCTAAAAGTCACATATCCTTACTATCATATCAGTAAAAAATTGTTATATTTTATTCTAAAAGTCACATATCCTTACTATAATATCAGTAAAATATTTATAAAAAGGAAAATTAAAGATTATTTTAATTTTAAAGCCTATTCTCATTTTTTTTCCCCAAGGCTTCTAAGTACATGTATCATTTAGATTCATGCATATACATATAATATGGTTTACATTGCATATTTGTATTTTATATGACATTTAAGAGCATATGTTTTGCAAGGCATTTATTATCATTAACCTTAATAATTACAAATAGGTGTGTGATTCCAACTTATCACTATCCCATAATATTTTTAAATATTCCAAGAACGAATAATATTTGTGTTTCCAATTCAAACATTTCTGTCAATGGCATTTTAAATATAAAACACTCAATGAGATAAAAGCAGAGATACTTAATTTTATGGCAATCATTTACACATTATTATTGTTACCTGAGAGCTATTCTTAGTTTTTCTTGAATTCTAAAGCAAAGGGAGTAAATTATTAATTATGATAGCATACAAGAGGCCTAATTTGTTTTATATGTAGAGAAAAGTTTAATTTATTTACTAATAGAGCAGAAAGGAAGCAAAATAGTTAGAAAATTCAGCAGACCATATGTTTTAGATCTGGTGGTTGGTAAGGAATAAATGTATTGAGAAAGTAATAATGGAGATTGTGAAATGAGAAAGAGAATTTTGAGGTAATTTCTGGAAGCTTCATCCTTTACTGTTTTCTTTCATATTCTACTAGCTAATCCAAAAGTGTCCTCATTCAAAATGAAAATCAATATTTTTAAGGCAAAATGTGAATTATCAGTGTGTTTATTTTAAGATCACACTTTCTTTTAAACCTTCTTTTCAATGACTTAGTTAATTAAAAGGTGGTTTGGGATGTTTCAATAAATAGCACATATTTATTATATTCACTTAACTCAGTTTATGTATATTTTCAAACAAAAATTAAACCACTTTGGTTTTTAGTATCTAACCAGAGATAATTATATTTTTTTCCCACAGACTTTATATAGCTTGTGAAAAAACAACAGAGTCACCACCAGCACTCATTCACTATCATGCATCTATGATCCATCCACTGTGTTCTCGTTATAGAAGAAAAGGCATACACTGCAGTGACCTCAGAGGGAGATAAACACCATTGCAGTTCGTATACCTGACTCCTCTTCCTGCCTACAGATAAATCTCTGCCAAGGTGAAGTGGGAAGGAAATAGGGAAGAAAAGCCAGTGGAGACCCATTTTTCTTATCAATTCCATTAACAAAATACAAAGATTCAGAATTTGAAGTCAGTAGACAGTAAATCACTTCATAGCTAACTTCACACTCACAGAAGCCCTATGAAAGATTATCATACAAAAATTCCTTTTACTGGATGTTCATAGAGTAGAGATAAGCATAAGATTTTTCTCTAACTCCTTGCTGAAAAAATAATGAGCATTCAGATAATAAACTCATTTTCTTTCCCATGCCAAATCAGGAAGTTACTTTCTTTCATTCTAGCAGTACAAAGTGAAGCAGGAACCAAAATGTTTGAACCAGATAATTTAATTCTGCAAATATTCCAATAAATGTTTTTTTAAATTTATTTCCATTTGGAGGGAAAAAAACCCAACAACTAAGAATTTATCCTTCATATGGTGTTTTGAGAGAACTGTTGAATAATAAACCTTAACTCCAGCTAAGGGGTTAATGTTTTTGGTCTCTGAATGAAATATGATGGTTGTTAAAGGAAGAATAGTGATGCTTAGCATTGAAGAGTTACCTGGCCCATGCTTCTTAGAAAATTAAATGAAACAGATGGGTTCAAGTGACATTTAAATACTTTAATTTTTAAATAGTCTTTTAAGATTGTCTTCACAACAACTTGTAAATAGAGAAATTCATTGTTTTGAAAGGGTTCAGAGGTGAAAAACATATGTTTCCAAATCCAAAACTCTGATCTGTGTATTTTTCAGAAACCACTTGGTATTATGATTATTAATCAAATTCATATTACATTATCTGCATTACTTTCTATAATAACCATTCCTTGTTATATGCCTCCTCCTTGAAACGTTTCTCCTTTATGTATTTTAAATACTGTATTGCTTCTAATTATGGAGATATTTAACATTTAAGCTTTATGGAAAATAAAACAGCTTAAAGGTGATTATGTTCTAATTTGTCTAGTAGCATGAATTCTAAGTGTAGGTTATTTGTAAGAAATAACATTGATCTGAGCTGATCCTTCTCCTGCCCCAGCCCCGCCATGTACCAGTGGTTAGCGCGTGGCCTAGAAAGCCATCTAGTATATCTGGTCACAGCACTTTTCTCCAGGGTAGGAATACAATTGAATAAAGACACAAAATAATTACTTTTTCCTTGGTTATTGTGTAATGAAGTCCTCTTTTTTTTGTCAAATGTATGAACAAAAAGATAAACCTAGAGCTGATCCCAAGATTCTGACTAAAATTTAGCTATCCTTGAAGCCAGAAGTCTCCTAGAGGTTTCAGTTTATGTATCTCAATATATACTCTATTTGTGTAGGCAACATTGGTTCAGGATTTTGGCACTTAAAAAGAAAAATCACAGAATAATATAAGAGGAATTAAACTTATATGTGGAATTCCAGGAACATGAGCCAAGAAGCCATGATAGTTGTTTTGGTTTGTTTTGATTCTAAAGATGGTGCTCCCAAGCTGTCATTGTTAACTCATCTCTGTGTCAGACAGAAATTTTTAAACATGTAATTAGCAAATTATCACTCATCTTGGGCATAATCTATATTTCCACACAAAGAATATCACTGTATCTCATCTATTTTGGTAAGAACATCTTGTGAATTATGGAGAAACAAGACTTTCAGCCTAAAAAGATATATTACTCTTCTTGAACATCTTGAGGAAAGGTGAGTAAATGCACTCTTTTTTTAAAAAAAATAGCATATAAAAGATAAATTTTACATTTATTTGATTTCTCTGATCAAAAATTTTCCAAAGCACTCTTCTCAGATGGTAATAAAAGTTGTTGGTAACCACATCTGTCTTTAACCTCCTTTTAGTGGATTTGCATGTGAGATAGGGCAGGTTTATAGCATATCAGTAAATGAGTGGAAATGACAATTAGACATCAACATTCCATTTTTGTGGTGTTTGTGGTATTTTCTTTTAAAAACATAACATAGGTCCTGGACTGACTGTTTAATATTTACTGAGTACCAATATGAGCTTGGTGATATACTTTATTACTACACTTTGAGATCTCTATGTTACACTTAAGCAGAACACATTTGTATTGCTTCTACTCACTTGGAAAAGAGCATAATCTCTGGATCAAATGTACTTGGAATATTTGTTGTAATTTTAGAATATTTATTGCTAATTTCAACTAGCAAATGCAGCCCCGGCTCACTGATATTGTTAAATATAGATACTGTTACAATGAACATGTACATAATATTATTTTATTGTTTCCTTGATGTATTGGTGTAGAAATTTTTCAGGAAGTAGGCTGTAAAAATTTAAGTGCTTTTGTTGACTAAAAATAAACTGTGTCAACAGCAGTGGGAAGTCAACATAAATATTTAGAAATAAAAACTTTTAATGAAGATTTACCGTGTGCCAGTTTGTGTTCTATCTAAGTGCTTTTCCATAGAATTCTCCTTTCTTATTCTGCAATTCCAAGAATGGGAGATGGATTCAAGAAAATAGATTAGAGGAGGGAAAAAGGATAGAAAGAAAAGAAACCACAAAGAAAGTAAGGCAATATTTCCAGGGAGGCCAGTCTTCTATTTCCTTTCTATGGCTGACTATGGCATTAGAATGAATTGACTTTTTCAAAAAATGTTGAGAGACAAGATGAAATAAGTCAATTGGATGTAAGCACTAATTTTTCAAGAAAGCGTATAGCACAATGGAAATAGGAAGTCATTAGAAAAATGCTTTCAGCCATTGCATCTAAACTGGTAAGGACAGTACAGTTCAGCCGCATGGTTTGGGGAGAAAATGAGATATGCTAAGGTCTTTAATACAAAATTTCTACAGCCAGATATTTCCGTGAGGATTCAGTCAAGGAAACAGAGTCATTATGAGTATTATGGATGAGAGATTCACTATATAAATTTCACCTTTTACTTTTATGGAAGTAGCTGGGGCAGCAAAAGCTGGAAGGAAAATTAAAGAAACAGAGAAACTGCTAACCAATCAATCTGAAAGGACAAGCATGTCCAGGCACAAATGTGGGACTGAGAAAGAAAACCTCATGGTGAGACCTGCAAGAAGAGGCTGCTCTGTGTAGCTGTCATCTCTGTGGGTCCATGGCTAAGCATGTGGTATGGGCGTGGAGCCCTGTCGGCCAATGCAATTAGAATGGAAAACTGAGAACAAGGAGAAGTTGGAACCCATGGGTGTGTGACAACCTTCAGAGAGCAATGACTCCTGCTTCTCTCCCATTTTCCAAATCTTATGTACACTTTGCTTTTAGCCAACTCTAACCTAGAACCATACAGGGAAAGAGATTCTGAAAAACATAGTTCCAGCTTAATCAAATCAACAGAACCCAAAACATGACCAAGGTTTGAATATCAAGTTGTCTAAAACCAACCTTGAGAGAAGAAAATCAACCAAAGAGAGTGTACAACCTTGAGCAATGCAGGCAGAAAAGCATATAATCGAGTAGAGGATACATACAACATTTTCACTTGACTAAAGACAATCGATTTTGATCAAAATCTTGGTTTTTATATATGTACAGCTTTTGACTGTGTCTATGAAAGTGTTGCTCATAAAAACTGAGTCCAGGAAAGGCAATGTCACACACACAGAAAGTAAAAATGATAAGAGAAGGGCAGTTTTCCTGACTAGACAGAGGAAAGTGCCTTGTATATAGCAGTAAAACATAAAGAATGAATGAAAAAATGCAAAAAGACTGAGATAGATGAAAGCTAGAGTAGTCATAGAAAAACTAAAGAGTTTAAAGAAATTGGTACACAGAGGATTCAAAAGGGACGGCAATGACAGACTCTTTTTTTTTTTGAGATAGAGTCTGGCTTTGTTGCCCAGGCTGCAGTGTCTATCTTGGCTGACAGCAACCTCCGCCTTCTGGGTTCAAGTGATTCTCCTGCCTCAGCCTCTCAAGTAGCTGGAATTACAGGCTCCCACCACCATGCCCAGCTAATTTTTGTATTTTTTAGTAGATACGGGGTTTCCCCATGTTGGCCAGGCTGGTCTTGAACTCCTGACCTCAGATGATCCACCCGCCTCCACCTCCCAGAGTGTTGGGATTACAGGCGTGAGCCATCATGCCAGGCCTGGAATGACACACTTCTAACTATCATTGCCTGGGGAGAAAATTACTAGCATAGGAGGACAATACAGATTCCACAGATTGAATGACACAACACAAAACTGGTACAGCATAGGGCATTGCCTCTTGTTAGCTATCTTTCACTACAACACCGGAATAGTTCTTGATAAAGAGAAATGACAACTAAACAAAAGAAGAATATTGTTAGAAAAAAAATGTATAATATATATCCCTCCATATTAACCTTTTAATTTATGATATTTTACTTACTGTGTTATTACAGATTATTTTAGAATTTGCATTTAATTCTGAAGTACAATTTGAAATAATCCTTTTGTTGTTAAACTACAGAACCTCTTATCCAAGTGGAACTAATTAACCATTTCAAAATAATTTTGATGTACTTATTGGTAATTGCTAACCAACTGGTTCATTGACATTTAGCTGACTCAGACGTGAACTGATCATAATGGGTGTCTCTCTCAAAATACAATTTGATATGTGTTGCTGTATACTGTTCGAAAATTACTAGCAGTTTATTTATACATTCCCAACTCTCTATCTCTCCTCCTTTATCACAAAAGTTGGAAGACTAGTGCTACATTTGTCATTCTCCTTTGCAGGTAGAGTTCAATATCTATTTATAAGGAATACTCTCATGAAATTTGAAAGAAAGTGAAGCTTAAAACAGTCTAGCAAGTAAGATCTGGCATATATGAATATTTGTAGCTGATTCCACGTTTTTGTATTTAGCCACAAGTTTCATGATTGTGAGCCAAACATAGAAGACGCAATGGTGATAGCTGTACCTGAATATTTCTTACCATCTGGGCTCCCCATCTTTCAACCAATATTGTAACCAAACACTTCCTCTATTAACTTGTTCCTGATTGAAATACCCGAAGGGTATTCTTACACTGTTTTCTTACATTAAACTTTGACAGGTACACATGAGCCTCCTTGAATCACTACTAGGTCACATAATATCAACTGGAATCCTAATTAACAATCACAAGTGAAACTAAATTATAAATATTTTGGCATAATATTTGCTTCATTGAGGGGAAAATTGTCCTGTTGGACTGTAAGACAGTGACTGCACAGTAGTACATTTCACACATCAAAGCAACCTAAGAACATAAACAATATGGCTTGCTTTAAGTCTTATGTTACTTTCCCTCAGTTTCCCCAAATCACTTATGCCTTACGCACAAACCTACTGGAACGCTCCTAAGCAATAATTATGAGTGACTTTCAACAATTACACTTTCAGTTATATAAAAGTAATGTGATAGTACCTCTCACCCCCCCCAAAAATGTAGATATTTTTGACTCTGCAATTGTAAATAAGGAAAAAATTGATATAATGTATTTAAAATCAATCATTTGTCCGTTATATATATTTTTTTACTATTGTGCTTTACTTATGTTTAGTATTAATGACTCATTTGACATTGTTGATAAGCCTATTTCTACACACCATATAATGTCCCACTTGTCTTACTCTCTGGCTTCCTTCAGTTTGAATTAATAATGTTTATCAACTAAAGGCTTCATCTGACCATATCCTGAGCAAGGTACTCAACACACTTGACATCTTGTACATAGCTGCTGTTAGGCTATGTGGTTAGTCTCGCTGAAGCCCTGGTATTTGGTGTGTAGAAAAGCCCTCCCTGGTCCACCACCTTTTCCTTCTCTCTTTCACCACTACCCCTTTCATTATCATGTTGCTGCATCTTTGTAAGTGGATTTCTACCAGCCTGGATTTCTCTGTTCAGCACTTGTGTGCTCAAATTCTGACACTTCACCAATCAAAGGCAAGCTGGTTGAAGCTCGAGCTTCAGTCATTTTTTTTTGTCCCAGACCCTCCCCTAAAATTGTGTTTCTTCAGCAGTGGCCCTATTCTAAGCAGACTGGTCCACTATTACCTGTATTCTTCCAAAAATTGCGTATCATCTGTGTTCTCACTTTATTTCTCAACCAACTTAATGGGTCTCGTCAGCTTTCCAGGGCTGTCCAAACCCAGGCAGAGTTAAGCGTGGCCTTGGCAGGCTCTAAAGTGCCATGTGTTTTCTGCGGAACAGGGCCTCCTTGGTCAGGTTACACTGATCAGTCTTTGTGCCACTCCATCTCATCTGCTTTAGCACCTCTCTCTCCCCTTCTGTTAACACAATCGTCTGAAAGCTCAGCTTTTCTCTGCTACACATGATGAAAGCATTTCAGTTTTTCTTTTCTGTCACACTCTGCAGACCTCATAAATCTTACACTCTTTCAGAGCAAGATAAGCAGCTTTCAAGCATTTAAAAACTTATTTAGATGTTTTTCTGGATTTGTAGCTTTTTATTCTGAACAATCAGAAGTCTATAGAGAAGCTAAATAATTATAAACAAATAGTATCAGACTATTTCACATTCTAGGAGTAAAAGAAATATTGATTAAAAGACTTCCAAGCTGTTCTGCAACAAACACTCTTTTCATTGTTGTCGATTTCTCAACAAATTTCCATGACCTATTATTTCAATATAAATAGCTTTTCAGGAAGTTTTACATAGATCAAAAACACAGGATAAAGAAGTGTTAGATGTCCTTGTGTGTAATACCTTCTTTCTTTACACATTTTTTTTCCTTTGAGACGAAAATCCCCTTATGGTATATTAACTGAAGTCAATGATAATGTGTGCTGCTTGTGTTTAAGTTAAAACTAGATTTGGCATACTAAGAATTGATTTTTCTGACATATCAACAATAAGTAAAAACTTGAAAACAAAGTACATTTATTAAAAAAAAAAGACAAACTAAACAAATGCTTATTAGTTCCAAATGAATGTTCAATTGCCACATAAATATTTTGCATAATTAAAAATAATCATTGTGAATTCTATTTTCTTGGTGCTTCTTTCTTATTTTTAAAAATTCAATACATTGACAGCCCTGCTCTGCAAGGAGCAGGATGAATAAATGAACAAAAAAATAAAATTCAATAAATTAGAAAAATTATGTTTGATTATAGTTCTGAAATTCTATAGTTCAGTAAGTCCAAGAAAAGCCCAGATCTCATTAACCTAATTAAGAAAAGATGCTTCAAAAGATGATGCCAACTGAAATAATAAATTGTTTTCTTACGATTATATTCAAGTTTAAAACGGTTTTATTTGAAAGATAATATAATAAACTATCATTTAAAATTTTTAAATCATGAAATTATCTTTAATAAAAATGAAACATTTAGCCTCCTTTCAAAAAGCTGTATACTTTGAATATATTATAGAAAAAAAATGAAAAGTTTCTTAAAATTATTGCCCTATAGTGGTGTATAATGAGAAATAGACACTCCTGAATGTGAGTCTTTAAATCTAAATTTAACCTAGTTTAAACTTGATGCTAAAATTCAAAAAACATGTTTTTCCTTAATCTACCTTTTTATCATTATGTAAAATGATAAAAAAATGCCATGAATGCCATATAAGGAAATATACTGTTAATACAATGTAATTTGGACTCTGTAATACAATCTGTAATTTGGACAATGTAATACAATCTGTAATTTGGACTCTAGGATAATCTAATAAGAAGTTTTAGGTGAGGAGGCGTCAGGTATGATTGGGGAATATAAGGTATAGGATAGGTTGACAAAAATCTGGTTTGAGTTCCATCCCTAACTGTCTGTATGACCTTGGTTATTCTTTTATGAAGTCTGATGTCAACTTTTCCATGAAGTAGATGGGATAAACCGAAAAAGCTACATAGCCCACTTCAACTCTAAAATCCTGTATTCCTATGAGTCCAGGTACAGACGTCCCCTTTGGCATTGCTTTCTGAACTAAAAATCAGGGCATGTGATCGCCTGATGTAATTCAGTATTCTTTCCATTCATGGGAAGCAGTTTAGATGTGGTTGAGATGCCAAAATGATATATGTGAAAGAGCGGTAGCACAGTGCCTAGAGCATAATAAGCACTCAGCAAATACCAGCTTCCCTTCTTCCCACTCTCCATCCTTCCCATACTATGGCTAGGATGATTTCCCAACAGTAAATTTTGGTGAAGGGGGAAACGTTAGGGCGGATTCTAAAGAGAAGACATTGTGAGAGAGGAATATGCATGCAAACTTGTCCCTACACTGTAACTGGCCTACGATCCCTGATCCCACCTGACATCTCTGTGTCCTGGTCTACGCATGGTCTATGCCTGTTATTTATTTTTTAAACTTATACAGGTATTTTCTCCCTAAGAACAGTCCTGCACCAAAGACAGCAGAAGATTGCTTCACTGGCAGGCATCCTAAGTAACATCAATGTGACCTGGCTGACAGAAAAGACTTTTAAAAATAAAAACAAGTCACCTGAGCAAATATAAATGCATGAAACTTCTTGTGGTCAAATTTTGTATGGTCACTTCTGAAAAGTGATCCTCAACCAAAACACACTAGCTGCATGTCAGAATAACCTGTGGAACTTTCTAAACTCAGGGACCTTACTTGTACTATCTGGCGAGTGTTATGTGATACATTGCAAGTTCTTGCCCTTTCTCTCTTCTGAAAATTACTGCTATTATAGCTTTGAGTGATGGTGAGAGTATGATGTAACCTTTGAGTGAAAATGTTTGGCAGTACAAATGGTTGAAAATGTAGCATACTGCTATATTTCTTGATTATACCGAAGAACCAGTTAGTTTAATGTACCCCTTCTCATTCTCACACTGTATCATATTTCCAAACATATATCATAAAAGTAGATACCATATAATTTTTTACTTTGATACATTTACTAAAGAGGTGACATTGAAAATTGAAGTAACTTTTTTTTAAGTCCCATTTTTCTAACTGGATGAATTTGAAAATGTAGCATTCAAGGTGCCTGAGGTAAATGTGTTTAGCAAACTATTGTTACACATGTCTAAAACTTAGACCCATGTTGGGGTACTGATATGAGCAAAGAGTTATTTAAAATTACTTGATTACCTTCATTACTTTTTGAATTGACTCCGAGACAAATTTATTCTAATATTTAAGGAAGCTTGGCTGAGAAAATAAGACAAAAGGTATGATACCTTGAAGATATAGATGTAATTTGAAATGAAAATTTTAATAATGTAGATTACAGTAGATCACTCTTTAGGAAAGAGTGAGTAGAAAGAATTGTCAGCAGTACAAAAGAAAAAAGAAGCAAGCTTCTGTAGTGAGTGGGAGGAAGTTTAATAAAGAATTCAAGGGTCAGACTACCAGACTCATTACCATTAATGAGTTTCATTTGTTGTCAAAATTAAGCAGATAAATCATTTACCAAACACTATGAATTTTTACCCACTCATATTTGCTTACTGGATGAATAAAATATATACACAATAAAAGTGTTATGATTAATATTTCTGGCCTCTAAAGCTCTTGGACCACAAATATAAGGAAATTTAAATCCTTTAAAGGGAAGATACCACACAGGGCAAACTATTTCAAGTTGTTCAGCATATAAACCAAAAATTATCTGACAGAGAAAATATATTGTCATATTTCTGCCCTTTGTAAATCAGAACTGATTAGTGGCCAGGTGGGGTGGCTCACGCCTATAATCCCAGCACTTTGGGAGGCCAAGGAAGGTGGATCACAAGGTCAAGAGATGAAGACCATCCTGGTCAACATGGTGAAACCCCGTCTCTACTAAAAATACAAAAATTAGCTGGGCATGGTGGTGCATGCCTGTAGTCCCAACTACTCGGGAGGCTGAGGCAGGAGGATTGCTTGAACCCAGGAAACGGAGGTTGTGGTGAGCCGAGATCGTGCCATTGTGCTCCAGCCTGGGTAACAAGAGCGAAATTCCATCCCCCGCCAAAAAAAAGAACTGATTAGTGATTTACTGACAGAAAAGAAATTCTAGAGTCCTGAAAATTGCTAACCTCAAGGGACTTTTTTTTTTAATTTACTAGGTAACCAGATATTAACAGTGAATCCTAAAATAAATAACGTTCTAATCTCTAGTAGGTCTAACATTTGGACAGAGTTGGTTATTGGACAATACATTTTAATCACACAATTATTAAAAAGAAGAGAATATATTATATTAAGCAATTAAATTATTCCTGAAGTAAATTCCAAATTGTGGGCTCTTGCATATTTTAGAATCCATTATCAATACTTGTGTGTGTGTGTGTGTGTGTTTGTGTGTGTGTGTGTCTGTTTTCTTAACTTTGGAAGGCTTAAGCCATGTAAGAAAAAAAATTGTTAAAAATGTTTTTGCCGGATTCTTTCTGTTAATCAGTTACACCTAGTATAGACTATGGCTCATCTCCTGGCTTAACCTAAAACCACAGGCTCTCAAGTTGACATCTTACGCAGAAAGCCACAAATGTTCAGGTATCTCATCTTGTTCTTAATCTCTTTTTTGATCCAATACAATGTGGGCTACATATGGATTTTAAATTCTATTAACCACATACAAATATTATTTTTAAAAAAGGATATTTTGGCTGGGCGCGGTGGCTCACGCCTGTAATCCCAGCACTTTGGGAAGCTCAGGCGGGTGGATCAAAGGGTCAAGAGATTGAGACCATCCTGGCCAAATGGCAAAACCCTGTCTCTACTAAAAATTTAAAAATTAGCTGGGCATGGTGGTGCACATCTGTAGTCCCAGCTACTCAGGAGGCTGAGGCAGGAGAATCCCTTGAACTCAGGAGGCAGAGGTTGCAGTGAGCTTAGATTGCACCACAGCACTCCAACCATGGCCACAGGTGAGACTCATCTCCAAAAAAACGGTTATTTTTAAAAATAGACTTTATTTTGTAGAACATATTTTAACTTACAGAAAAATTGATATCATAATGCAAAGATAATGAAATCAGCTGAGACTATTAGAGATTTCATTGACTCTATAGATCAATTTGCTAGTCTCATCATCTTTATCATATTATGTTCTCTGATCTGTAAATATGGAATTGTATTCCATTTATTTAGAACTCCTCTATGTTTTTCAACAAAACGTTTTAGTTTTCAGAGAATAAGCATTCCACTTCTTTTGTTAAATTTAAACGTAAGTGTTCTATCTCATTTAATGTTTTTGTAAATTAAATTTTTTTCTGGCTGGACTCAGTGGCTCACCCCTGTAATCCCAGCACTTTGGGAGGAAGAGATGGGTGGAGCATGAGGTCAGGAGTTCAAGACCAGCCTCACCAAGATGCTGAAACATGTCTTTACTAAAAATACAAAAATTAGCAGGGCTTGGTGGTGAATGCCTGTAATCCTGGCTACTCAGGAGGCTGAAGCAGGAGAATCTCTTGAACTTTGGTGGGAGAGGTTGAAGTGAGCTGAGATAGCGCCACTACACTCCAGCCTGGACGACAGAGCAAGAGTCCATCTCAAAATAGATAAAATAAAAATAAATTAATTAAGCTGGGTGTGGTGGCTCACACCTGTGATCCCAGACTTTGGGAAGCCAAGGCGGGAGGATCACCTGAGGCCAGGATTCAAGACCAGCCTGAACAATATGGTGAAACACTGTCCCTACTAAAAATACAAAATTAACCAGGCATGGTGGCCGTTACCAGTAATCCCAGCTACTCAGGAGGCTGAGGTGGGAGAATTGCCCCAAGGTGGAGGGTACAGTGAGTGGAGATTGTGCCACTGCACTCCAGCCTGGGCGACAGAGTGAGGCTCTGTCTTGAAACAATAAAAAAAAAAATTAATTAATTAATTAATAATTTTCTCTTAATTCCTTTTTTGGAGTGTTCATTGCAAGTGCATAGAAATAGCATTGATTTTTGTATATTGATCCTGTATTCTCCTATCTTGCTGAATTTATTTATTAATTTTAATTCTTTTAGTGGATTCCTTAGAATTTTCTCTATATAACACCATGTTATTTGCAAGCAGAGATAGGATTTACTTTCTTTCAAATATGAATATCTTTTATTTATTTTTACCTTTCTTAATTTTTCTGACTATAAAGTCATTGTATAAGTCAGGGTTATCCGGTTATTCAAAGATATAGAGCCAGTTAAAAAAATGTCTACATATATTTCTGTGCATGTGTATGTGAAAAGATGTATTGTGAAATCGGCTTATATAACTTTGGAAGTGTGTGAATCAGAACTATGCATGCAGGTCAGGTGGCTGAAAAATCTCTAGCAAGAGCTATGTTACAGGAAGAATTTTTTTCTTCTTTAAAAATCCCCAAGTTTGCTCTTAAGCTCTTTCAACTGATTGGATGAGGTTCACCTACATTTTAAAGAATATTTTTTACTGAGAGTCAACTGACTGTAGATGTTAACCACATCTACAAAATACCTCCACAACAACACATAAATTAGTGTTTGACCAAATTTCTGGGCAGTATGGCCTAGCCAAATTGACACAGTAAACCAAGTATCAGAGTCCGCTCCTTGTCCACTTGGTACCCATGTATGTATTCTATCTCAATTTCCTAATATTTAAAATGGACATGATAATACCTACCAAGATGCATTTTTTGAAAATTTGATATGATAAGGTACAAAGTTATTAGCAGAACAATAAACATATAGTAGTTGCTAAATAAACATCACCCTATTTCCTATATGTGTATATTTTTTCTGTATACATTCCATTTAAATTATTCCTTCACTTATATCACAAACAACCTTTGTTCAGATCAGTTCTTTATTATGTGTCTACACTTTAAAAATATATCTTCAGGTCTATATAATCACACCCATTCCTTTTGATTCAGTAAATAATTTCAATTTCTTACTCTGTTAACATGTCTATCTTGTTAAAAAATATCGTCAATATTTACCCATTCTCACCCACAACACTAATATCTATTGAGTTCAAAATAATATAATTATGGTATTTCACAATACAACTTCTATCCAAATCTTCTTACTTTACCATTCATATACAGTTACATATTTTTTTTAAATTGCCATTTCAGGAAGGTCTGCATTACATTACTGAAACTCCTTCTCAGATGCTGGTTTTCTCCAAACGGAATACTCTTTGTATTTCAATCTGACCACTTATTTTCACCCCAGAAAAAGGCTTGCTAGGTTTAGATTCGTATATTGTAATTTCAATTCATTATACAATGAGAAAAAGTGACACTCTGGTATATTCTGTTCTACTCATTTTAGATAAGGTATTCCCATTAGAATGATAATTTATCTTGATAAACATGACAATTTTCTTTTTGTCAGTCAGAACTTCTTTGATTTTTTTTTTCTTTTTGAGAGAACTTGACCCCATATAGCTTATTTCATCACCTTGTTTGACTATCTGATTGTATTTATTTGAATGGAGATTTCATGGATCAAATAAATATATGACTGTGTGAAACTCACACAGATGTGTAAATTACAAATTTTGTATTACAGGACATTGGTAAGATTAAAATAGCACATTAGCAAAGAGATAAGTTCAATGAGCATTAATAGAAACAAACAGTTTCAATTGAGATTTTGCTGAATTGAAGGTTACTATAACATGCATCTTCACTACATTTTGAAAGTAAATGAAGTTGAAGAGGCTGAACAGAAAAGGAAGTTTGAAGCATAAACACAACAGTGAGGTTATACACAGCATTTTAGTTCAGTGTATAGATAATACTATTTCTAGTATCAGACTCTTACAATTTCAAAAGCTAAAATATTTATGTCCAAATCTACAGAGAATTTAAACAAATTTTATTAAAAATAAATCCAAATAACTATCAAATCTAAAGTCTAATACAGTAAATAATGTATATGGTTCCTGTGTTTCTATAATTTTTAATTCTACAGTTTTCAAACAATAGATCACTAACTTTAAAATCAATAACTCCTTAAAAATATTCTTGACTATAAGGAAAATGTCTTCATGTTTATAAATTGTGTTATCATTTTTTGGTTGTATAGAAATCACATACTTTGTGCATTTTCTTAGTTAATTTATACTATACATATAAACTATAAATATATAAACATATATATGTTATAACTTTTAGTATAATTAATGTATATTAACTTATTTCAATTATGGCTGAAAGTTCTCTGGATCTACATTAGAAACTTTTTGAGATCAATTCAGCATGATAGAAATCTAAAGTATTAAATAGTAAGCAAACAATTGAAATTCATATGTGGGTACTGCCACTCATTCTATAAATAAGGATTTTGGATTTTGAAAATTTGAATTAGGAAACAGAAGCATTTTGTCTTCCTCACTCAAAGTTGTACCCTCCATGGGCTTCATTATTTTGTTTCACTTTCAAGACCTCAGACTGGGCATATATCCTCCCTAAATACAATCTTTTG
Source organism: Cacajao melanocephalus (assembly GCA_963573385.1). Classification (NCBI taxonomy): domain Eukaryota; kingdom Metazoa; phylum Chordata; class Mammalia; order Primates; family Pitheciidae; genus Cacajao; species Cacajao melanocephalus. The sequence continues at coordinate 73,209 of CAUYLG010065172.1, read as the reverse complement.
TCACCAGTCTCTATCACTTCCTACTTCAGTTCCCGCAACTGCCCATACTTAACCACTGAACTTGGGCTTGGCTAGACTGTAAGCAGCCTTCTCTAGACTCATATGCTCTTAAACATTGGCTTGCTCTGAGGATTGTGCAAACAACAAAACATCATGATGAACAATACTCCTTTCAGTAGCTCATTCTGACAATCAGCCAATCACATGAGAAACAATTCCTTCTGATGCATTCTGACTTACCACCTGGTAACCACCCACACTTGCCTTCTTCTCCCACAAAGTTCCTGTTAGTCGTGCTTATGCATATATATAAATTAATGTTTGCAATTTTTTTTTAGGTCAGAGCATCCTACTAATTGTGAAACCCTTTTCTGAAAAAATAAAGGCTCTACTTATCTAAGTCAAGATTTATTTTTACACTCATCTTCTCTCTCACGACGATAGCTAATCACTGATCAATTGCTTCCTTCATACCCTACCTAGATGTGGTTATACCAGCTATTAATTCTTTTCTATTCTTACTTCTAGACATTGACACAACCAAACTATGATCCTAGAAACTAATATTCTCAGATTGGTTATTAATTGTTCAGTAACAAATGGTTCACATGGATTGTAAAATGCTGCATTTTACAACCCTGCCTTATGTGTGCTATATATTAAATGCTATAAGGAGTGCTATGGTGGGAGCATCTGCTTGAATTTTTGCTATGTTAAGCACAGAAATATTTTTATCTTAACTACTACTACAACTTTAAAACTATTTTTAAAGAACTGAAAATTGCTACCTCAGTGTTTTCAAGAAAAACAAGATAATTAGCTTACGGATGTCTAAAATTTTCATCAAGGTTAACAATTCTGCCCTAGATACTGTACTATCTAGATACCACCTAGAAACTGCCCTGGATAGTTGACATTCATGTCATTTATCTGTGGTTAACTCTTTGACATTCTTCCTCCACTCTCTTTTCTTTTTATTTATATTAACCACAAAACACTCCAGGAAAATAACCTTGGCCCTTGCTTTAATTTACTCTCTATTCTTCTGGTTACACAACTTATAATCCTAGTAAATATATATTATTTTATTGTGTCTCTTACTACTATAATACAATCACATTCACTTTGGATCTTTACTTCCTCACTTAGTCTAAAATTGCTCCCTTTTTTTTCTCTCAAACTTCACTGTTAATTTTAGAGTTTTTTTCTGAATTTTGGAATAGTCCCTTAATTTTTCTCTCTTTTAATTTATTTTCTACAGAAGCTTGTAAAGTTATTTTATTCTTCTTGAAGGACTTCTAATTACAATGCAGACTGGTCAAAACATTCAGAATAAAAAGTTGTATCTCTCCATCTTACATAAAAAATCAAAACTACAATCACACTTAGCTCCCTGATGTATTTTTTGATATCTTATAAAATAACCATTAACTCATCCAAATAATACATCCACTGTTTCTTAATGTAATGTATATATTTCCTTTCTTATTATATTTAATGTGCTTAAATTCCTTCTTAAATTTTATCCAACTTCATATGTGGTAAGTATTAATAATATGGAGGGGATAAAGAACATAAACATAGGAAACAAATTTTGTTAATTTTAAAAAGTTTAAAGTTTTTTTAAATTTCCTCCAAATGACAATATTATTAAGTGACTTTTTAAAAAGTCTTTGGATTTTAGATTTTTCCTCGCTCCTCATGTGGGCATTTAGCACTATAAATTTCCCTCAAGACACTGCTTTAAATGTGTCCTAGAGATTCTGGTATGTTGTGTCTTTGTTCTCATTGGTTTCTAAGTTCTTTATTTCTGCCTTCATTTCATTATCTATCCAGCAGTCATTCAGGAGCAGGTTGTTCAGTTTCCATGTAGTTGTGTGGTTTTGAGTGAGTTTCTTAATCCTGAGTTCTTATTTGATTGCACTGTGATCCGAGAGACTATTTGTTATGTTTTCCATTCTTTTGCATTTGCTAAGGAGTGATTTGCTTCAAATTATGTTGTCAGTTTTGCAGTAAGTGCAATGTGGTGATGAGAAGAATGCATATTCTGTGGATTTGAGGTGGAGAGTTCTGCAGATGTCTATTAGGTTTGCTTGGTCCAGAACTGAGTTCAAGTCCTGGATAGCCTTGTTAATTTTCTGTCTTGTTGATCTGTCTAATACTGACAATGGAGTGTTAAAGTCTCCCATTATTATTGTGTGGGAGTCTAAGTCTCTTTGTAAGTCATTAAGAACCTTCTTTATGTATCTTGGTGTTCTTGTATCAAGCTACCATTGACTTTCTTAACAGAATTAGAAAAAAACACATTAAACTTCACATGGAACCAAAAGAAAGCCTGCATAGCCAAGATAATCCTAAGCAAAGAACACAAAGCTAGAAGCATAACACTACCTGATTTCAAACTATACTATAAAGCCACAGTAATCAAAACAGCATGGTAATGGTACCAAAACAGAGATATAGACCAATGGAACAGAACAGAGGCCTCAGAAGTAACACCACGCATCTACAATAATCTGGTCTTTGACAAACCTGACAAAAACAAGCAATGGGGAAAGGATTCCCTATTTAATAAATGGTGTTAGGAAAACTGGCTAGCCATAAGTAGAAAGCAGAAACTGGATCCCTTTCTTACACCTTATACAAAAATTAACTCCAGATATATTAAAGATTTAAACATAAGACCTAACATCATAAAAATCCTAGAAGAAAACCTAGGCAATACCATTCAGGACATAAGCATATTCAAGGACATTATGACTAAAACACCAAAAGTAATGGCAACAAAAGCCAAAATAGACAAATGGGATCTAATTAAACTAAAGAGCTTCTGCACAGAAAAAGAAACTATCATGAGAGTGAACCAGCAACCAACACAATGGGAAAAATGTTTGCAATATACTCATCTGACAAAGGGCTAATATCCAGAACCTACAAAGAACTTAAACAGATTTGCAAGAAAAAAAAACAAACAACACCATCAAAAAGTGGGCAAAGGATATGAACAGACATTTCTCAAAAGAAGACATTTATGCAGCCAACAAACACATGAAAAAAAGCTCATCATCACTGGTCATTAGAGAAATGCAAATGAAAACCACATTGAGATACCATCCCACACCAGTTAGAATGATGATCATTAAAAAATCTGGAGACAACAGATGCTAGAGAGGATGTGGAGAAATAAGAACACTTTTGCATTGTTGATGGGAGTGTAAATAAGTTCAACCATTGTTGAAGACCGTGTGGTGATTTCTCAAGGATCTAGAAATAGATATACCCTTTGACCCAGAAATCTCATTACTGGGCATATACCCAAAGGATTATAAAACATACAATTATAAAGATACATGCACATATATGCTTATTGTGGCACTGTTTACAATAGCAAAGACGTGGAACTAACACAAATGCCCATCAATGATAGTCTGGATAAAGAAAAGGTGGCACATATACACCATGGAATACTATGCAGCCAGAAAAAAGGATGAGTTCATATCCTTTGAAGGGACGTGAATGAATCTGGAAACCATCATTCTGAGCAAACTGACACAAAAACAGAAAACCAAACACTGCATGTTCTCACTCACAAGTGATATTGAACAGTGAAAACACATGGACACCAGGAGGGGAACATCACACACCGGGGCCTGTTGGGGGTTGGGGGGGGTGGCTAGAGGAAGGATAGCAGGGGCTGGGGGGATTGGGGAGAGATAACTCTAGGAGAAACACCTAACGTAGATAATGGGGGTTGGATGCAGCAAACCACCATGGGATGTGTATACCTCTATAGCAAAGCTGCATGATCTGTACATGTACCCCAGAGCTTAAAGTATTAAAAAAAAAAGTCTGTGGAAGACTGTGGAAGAATTTTTTAAAAACTTAATGTACATTATTAGATTCCATTTTTCAGTTTTACATGTAAGATCCTTGAATATCAACAGCTGCCCTAACAACGAGTAAAGAGATGACCACACTGAAAAATCAACAACTCCTCTTGGAGTCATGAGAGAAGGGAGGACACAGGACAAACCACTGTCCCTAAACTGAGAGTGACAGACTAAATTGCCTCACGCTTCTGGCTCGGGCAAGGAAATCTTTTCGTTTTTTTTTTTTTTTTAGATGAATCTTGTTCTATTGCCCAGTCTAGTGTGCAGTGGCGCGATCTCAGCTCACTGCAACCTCCGCTTCCTGGGTTCAAGTGATTCTCCTGCCTCAGCCTCCTGACTAGCTGGAATTACAGGCACCTGCCACCACATCTTGCTAATTTTTATTTATTTATTTATTTTTGTATTTTTAGCAAAGAAAGAGTTTCACCGTGTAGTCCATGCTGGTCTCGAACTCCTGACCTCAAGTGATCCCCCATCTCAGCCTCCTAAAGTGCTGGGATTACAGGCACCATGCCAGAAGTACTCAAGAGCACTGTGTTATTCCTAACATGGCTTACCCTTAGGGAAACAAGTTAACCAGAGTCTAATGTGCTGGGATATTATGAGGGACTAACTGACCTCAAGAGGGAAAATACCCAACTCTATTCAACTGTAACTTTCTGCATATGAGAAATACCCAACTCCAGCCATTCTAGCTATACTGGCCCACCTCCAGGGAGAGAGAAAAACCTGAGAAACATTTGTGAAGTTAACAGTTCAAGGGGAATGCTTTCTCCACCCCCCTACAACTTACCACCACATTACTAAAGGCCTATTTGTATTAGTTCCTTTTATGTGGTACAGCACATCTGGCTAACAAGAAAAAATTACAAGACATGACAAAGTAAAAACAAAATTAAAGAGACAAGAGCAAGCATCAGAAGCAGACATGATAGAGATGCTGGAATTACGAGCCTGGATGTTGAAAACAACTATAGTTATTACGCTTAGACTATGTATAATGGATAGACAGCTGAGAGAACAGGTGAGCAATATAATCAGAGGTGGAAATGCTAAGAAAAAACAAAAAGAAATGCTAGAGATCAAAATCATTGTAACAGAAACAAAAGATGCCTTTGATGGACTTACTAGTAGACTAAGCATACTCGAGTAAAGAGTCTCTGAGTTTGAGAACTTAGAGACTTCAAAGATGAAAAGTAAAAAGAAAATTCAGACTTCCCGGCAACATGGCCGAATAGGAACAGCTCCGGTCTACGGCTCCCAGGGAGATCCAGGCAGAAGGTGGGTGATTTCTGCATTTCCAACTGAGCTACCTGGTTCATCTAATTGGGACTGGACAGTGGTTTAGCCCACGGAGGGCCAGCCAACACCGTGGGATGTCGTTTCACCTGGAAGCACAAGGGGTCGGAGGATTCAACTCAACTCCCCTAGCCAAGGGAAGCCCTGAGAGACTGTATCAGGAGGAATGGTACATTCTGGCTCAGATACTGTGCCTATTAGAATGGCCAAAATCTGAAACATTAATAACACCAAATGCTGGCAAGGTTGTGAAGAAACCCTCATTCATTGCTGGAGAAAATTCAAAACTATATATACTCTTTGGAAGTAGTTTGTCAATTTATTACAAAAATAAGCATACTCTGACAATATGATCCCACAATCATACTGTTTGGTTTTTACCTAAAGAAGTTAAAAAGTTATGTTCACACAAAAAGCCACCCACAGATGTTTATATAATCTTTATTTACTATGATCAAATCCTAGAAGCAACTAAGATTCCTTCAGTAGGTGAATGAATAAACAAACTGTGATGCAACGAACAATAAAATATATTCAACACTAAAATGAAGTAAGATATCAAACCACAAAAAGACATGGAGGAATCATAAATGCATATTACCAAGATAAGCCAGCCTGAAAAGACTACATGCTGTATGATTCCTGCTACACAGCATTACGTTAAAACCAAAACCATGAAGTGAGTAAAAGATCAGTCATTCCAAGGGGTTAGGGTGGAAAGAATGCTCAATAGGCAGAGCACAGAGGATTTTTAGGGCAGTGAAAGTGCTCTGTTTGGTAGTATAATGTTGGATACATGCCATTTTGCATATGTCCAAACTCATAGAATGTACAACATCAAGAGTGAATCCTAATGTAAACTGTAGGCTTTGGGTAATTATGATGTGTCAGTATGGGCTCATCAATTGTAAGAATGGACCACTCTGGTGGGGCATGTTGGTAATGATAAGGTAAAGGGTGTATGGGAAATCTCTATACCTTGCTCTTTTGCTCTGAACATAAAACTTCTCTAAAAATGTCTTAAGAAAGCATAATGTTCAAATCACAAAAATAAATGCTGATAAATTTGACTATTTTTTAATCAAGAGGATCTTTATACAATTAAAAATAACAACATAAGGGATAAACAGAAGGCAAAAAACTGGCAGAAAATATTTGCTTTGCATACAGCCACAATTGTTTAGTGTTCAAAATATGTAGCGTGCCTATCAGTAAGAGACACAAGCACTATGACAAAATAATGAGGTAAAACCATGTTCAAATATTTCACAGAAGAAAAAATAAGACTAGTTGATAAAGATTTTATGAAATTTCATTATCATTAACATGAAAAATAGAAACTAAATACATAATTGAATACCATTTCATACTTACCAGATTGAGAAACAAAATAATAAGCCCCCAAAACTAGTAACTTGGAGAAACACTAAGTATTAATAATGGCTAAAACAACACTCTCAGTGGAATATAAATGGAAACAAGCACTTTTGAAAACAATTATGAATTACCCTGTGAAGTTCAATATATACAATTTAATTCCTAGAAATATTCTTACAAATCTGTACCCGTAGATATGTATATGTATAAGTATGCACATAATAGCTTTATTTCTAGAAATAAAACACAACAAAAAATCAAATGTCTATTGATATTTGAATGTACAAGTCAGGTTTTAGAAATTCATACAATTAAATATTCAACAGTTAAAAGTGATGAACTGCCATCATATTCATCAACATATATGAACTTTAAAGGAGTTATTTAATGAAAAACTCAAGTCACAGTCAGTATGCATAATTAAATTGAAGTAATAATCAACTGTATAAAATTTTGAAGTTAGTAAAGATACTTAAATATACTATAACACTATGAAATAATAGATGGTAAATGAATTTCTGGGTAGTGATTGTCTTTCTCAAGAGGGAGAATTATTTTAGAACACAGCCAATGAAAAACTTGATTGTAAGAGCAACATGGCAATCAAAATTGGTGGTTGCTATTGGTATTTGTTTTATTATTAAGCCCCAAAATATTTCTAGGCATTTTTTAAATATTAGGCATTGTACGCATTCTTTTTTATGTATATTTGTTAAAAATAGGCAAAGAGAGGAAGAAACGGAAAAGGAGAGTGAAAGCAACGTCGGAGCCACTCTGGTTTCACGTTTTGTCTTTAATACTTCCAGAGGTAACGAGGTGAATTACTAACTCTTCTGTGTATTTTTTATTCTTATGTGTAAAATGAGTAATAATAATGGCTATATCAGAGTTTTCATGAATAGTAAGTGAAATGAAACATGTAAAACGATTTAGAACACTAGCAACTAGTATATACTAGATAAATGACCATTTTCATTATTTCAGAAGGAAAACAATCTCATCTTTGTACATTATACCATTGATGTGGAGGAAACAGTAAATAACTTGAACATTGTATTAACATTAATATTATAAATATTTGTTGGATTTTAATAAAACAATTGATTTCAAAAATAATATTACAAAAAGATCTCTCTACACACAGAAACACACACTTACACATCCACACATAGTTTATAAATTCCCTGAATGCTCTGGGTCCTGCCAACCTCTCTTCCCTCTTCAAAATCAGTTGGTATCAGATGCATTTTTTGCTGCCGTTTTTGCCATATCAGATGCATTATCTGCTGCTGGTATCAGATGCATTTTCTCTGCCATTTTTATGTGCTGTTTCATTTATCTAGAATCCTATATACTTAACTCTTTACATATTTGGCCCACTTTCATAGGTTAATTCTGTTCATATGTGTCCCTTCCTAAGATAGGTCTGCATAAGATCTTTATGCAAGAAGTCAATCTATATAACTTCATTTATATTCTCTTTATAGCACCTTTTACCAGAATTAATATAATTCCTTGTTTTTGTCTCTTTTATCTCAACACACAGTTATTTAAATGTTATGAGGTCTGGAGCAATTTAAACTTGTTGTGCACTGTATCTTCATCACTAAGAAATGTGCCTAGAACTAAGTAGGTGATCATATATATTCATTAAATAAATGGCTGAATAAATTAATACACCCTACTCTTTTATATTGTTAGACATTTAGTTATTGCTTTATAATTTAGTTACATAAATTACCTGATTATTTTTTATTTCCATTATCAAAATGTATACTTCTCTTTTTTTGATGAGGAAAAATTGTTATTTCACAAAATATGTTGTCAAACATAATGGTGATTGTGTTAGCAGAAGTTTTCAGTAGATAGATCTAAAAGTCCGCAGTGAATCACATTACAAATGACTGAAGTCTTGCATTTCAACTGAACTGTGAAATGTGTGATAGTTTATGAAAATTAGGCAGAAGGGAATAATTGCCACAGACAGCTTGAGGAGTGGAGCCTTACCCCAGCTATAAAATTGTTTACATGGATGCGTTGCTTTATATAAGCAGTACTAAAACTTTTTAAAATGTCATGTTGAAGAGAGCTAGGAAAAGAAAACCAGTAATAATCCCTTTGTGAAACAGTTATTCAATACTAAATTTATATTTCTAGATTACTTTTATACCATAAGCTATCTTTGAGACCATCAATGTTTAAGAAACCAGGTTAATACATTTAAAAGAAAGTTATGAGCAGTTCATATTGAAAAGTTGGAGTCTTAGAGCTACTTAAAATGTCAGGTTTGCCTTGGTAGGATGAAGTGAGGGTGTGAAGTAGAAAGCCTTAAATGCAAATGATATATTACTTTACAGATTTGCTTTCTATATTTGCCTTGGTCTTCCTTCACCTGATTCGCATAATGCTATAACTGCATTTTCCCCCGTGGGTGCTATCCTTAAGCAACTTAGATGGCAAGAACATAAACCATATTACTTGCAAATATCTTATGCAAAATGGCAACAATGTAGATAGGTGAGTCATATAAATGAAACTAACTTTCAAACGCCATACCAAAAACCAAGAAGTAAATAAATAAGTCAAGCACTTTCAAATGAAAGACTACAATAAAATTAAAGTTGCTCACTGATCAGTCAGTTGCTGGTTTGTTACTTTTTAAAGAGAATCCTCATGGATTCTAAATAAAAATCTATAGCAAACAAGCATTTCAAGAACAAAACTGATGTGATGAATCAAATTCTTCAGAGTTTCAACAATCAATATATGGAATCTTTTGCAGGCAGTGTTTCTGTAGTTTAGGCAGCTATTTTGAATGGTCTTTTTCAAGAGGCTTTGACAGCGGGACACTCAGTGAGGATCCACATCAATCACTGGCAAATCATTCCAGCTCACATAATAGTGAGAGCTACTAAGGTGAATCCTAGAGTTTAAAGTAAACTTGCTAAAACAAACTTGAAAGACTATACTTTGCAATTGCTATATATCAACTGGAAGTATCCTGAAAACATATGAATAATAACTTGAGGACATTGATTTATAATTTTCAGTTTTATTTAATGTATCATAACTTTAACATAAAAAGAGTCTCTGCTTGTGGATAACAACAATGTGGAATGCTTATTTGTTTTTGTTTTTACTGTGCATAGCAGTTTTATATTTATTCATTTTTACTTTTGTATTGCATATGTTTATGGGGCACAATATGATGTTTTGATACAGCTGTACCTTGTGAAATGATTACATTAAACTAATTAATATATCCGTTTCCCAACATGCTTACCATTTTGTGTGTGTGTGTGTGTGTGTGTGTGTGTGTGTGTGTGTGTGGTAATGGCATTTAAAATCTAACTTGGTAGCTCATGCCTGTAATCCCAGCAATTTGGGAGGTCAAGGTGGTTAGATCACTTGAGGTCAGGAGTGTGAGACCAGCCTGGCCAACATGGTGAAACCTCCTCTGTACTAAAAATACAAAAATTAGCCAGACGTGGTGGTGCACTCCTGTAATCTCAGCTACTTGGGAGGCTAAGGCAGGAAAATTGCTTAAACTGGGAGATGGAGGCTGCAGTGAGCAGAGATCGTGCCACTGCAATCCAGCCTGGGCAACAGAGTGAGAATCCATCTCAAAAATAAATAAATAAATAAGTAAAATTAAATCTAGTATGTGAGTAATTTTCAATTTCACATTTTTATTAATGATCGTCATCATGCTGTGCTACAGATATGCAGAATTTATTCCTTCAGTTTAGCTGAAACCCTTTCCATCCTTCCTCACCCTGCCAAACCCTGGTAAGTACCATTGTATGGTAAGTACCACTGATGTACGGTTTAATTTTAAATTTTCCATTACTAAGTTAATTTTTATAGAAATTTTTCATGTGTTTTAACATGCATAACTTACTTAGCATCACAGGGTAACCCTAAATTCAAGCCACCTATTCTTTCTCTAACTTCAAAATGCTAAATAAGAGTCTATAACTCTTTGAGAATTTGCATCTTCATTGTGAAGCCTCCCATGTGTAAATGTTAAATAGTGTATATGCCTTTTCTCCTGTTTAAAAAACATGGTGGCTCATGTCTGCAATCCCAGCACTTTGGGAGGCCGAGGTGGGCAGATCACGAAGTTAGGAGATCAAGACCATCTGGCCCAACATGATGAAATCCCGTTTCTACTAAAAATATAAAAATTACCTGGGCGTGGTGACATACACCTGTAGTCCCAGCTACTCAGGAGTCTGAGGCAGGAGAATTGCTTGAACCCAGGAGGCAGAGGTTGCAGTGAGTCAAGATCACACCACTGCACTCCAGCCTGGTGACAGAGTGAGACTCCAACTCAAACAAAACAAAACAAAACAAAAAAACAGTACTTATCATTTGACCTCTGTTTTTTTTTAATATAGATAAAACGTTGGACAAGAATGAAAATTATTTTAATGAGAAGCAACATTGTGTAGCAGATAAAATTTAAAGAGGATCAGCAACCTCAGTTTAAGACCAATTTCAACAATGATAAATTTTGACCTTGGGTAATCTTATTTTAACTTCTTTGTGCCATCATTTTTCTTGATAAGAAACAAAAAGCAAACAAAGCAAAACTTATGATGGGACCTACCTCAAGTGTTGTTTATATAACCCTATACAACATACACAGAATTGAGACTGGTATAAAATGTGTGTGTGTGTGTGTGTGTGTGTGTGTGTGTGTGTGTTTATAAATACATATATTTCCAAATTCTTTTGAACTTTTGTAATTTTCATCTTATTTAGGATGACTTTATTAATAAACTAAATGTAACAGAATATTATTTTCATGATCAATTGTGTCAGATTTTCTAGGATTATCTACATATAAAATATTATTTTCTATTGTTCCCACTGGTGTTACCATTACATTCACACCTATAATATTTGTAAGCCTTGATTATTACAAGTGCCAATACCATTTTGAAATAAAAATTAAAATTCACATAGAAAAACTAATGTTTAGAAAAAATCGATTTGACAACACACTAGTACTATGTGTCTTGTCAACTATAATTTGTAAAAGTTAACATTTGTTTTCATAATATAGAGTAGTAGCCAACACAGGGTATTTTTAAGAGTTTTCATATAAAACCAAAAGAGTGCTGCCTATCATAATTCTGGTGTCTAAGAAAGGATTACTGGGATGAAATAAACTCAAACAGCTTGCTCTATTGAGTATTTAAGAATGTCCATCATAACACCTATACGAGTTAAATATGACTAGGGAAAGAAAATCTCTCAGATAGCTTTTAGGATAAACAAGAAGCAGAGCTCTCAAATTGTCATGCTGAGTGTTTTACTAAGGGGACTTTATTTTTGCTTAGGGCCTAACTGTCTGAAACACCTTTTTTTCTGCACATATGATGTCAAATTTAATATCACTCTTCCTATAGGAAACCTAGACAGTGCACTAAATAAAAAATACAGGGTATCATGCTTAAGTTGCAATATAAAACAGCTAAAATAACACTCAAATACATTCCTGGGTCTTCTAAGTCTGCATGCTTAGCAGGGCCTCATATATAATATTAATATAAATAAAAATTTAAATCAAATCATCAATTATGAACGTTTACTGAGCAGATACCTTGCTATTCTTTCTGTCTCTGATGAACATTAGGAAAAAATTCTTTTCTGTAATTAAATAAAATTATTATAATACATTCTCATGGAAACATATGCTGTTCTTCCAACCACATACTAAAAATATCCTCAGAAAGCACACACTAGAAAATATTATAGCTTGAATATTTATTTCTCACTGAGAATTATATCTTCTCACTTCTGCTTCTAAGTTACGGTTTAGAAATTGGGGTTACACTTGAGTACTCTTTGAGATAACAGACATTCAGAGTTAGAAAGGTATTTTTCACTAAGTGTTTCCACTTTAACAAAAAAAGTGGGCCAGGTGCAGTGGCTCACGCCTATAGTCCCAGCACTTTGGGAGGCCGAGGTGGGTCAATCACGAGGTCAAGAGATCAAGACCATCCTGGTCAACACGGTGAAACCCTGTCTCTACTAAAAAATACAAAAATTAGCTGGGCATGGTGGCGCACGCCTGTAGTCCCAGCTGCTCGGGAGACTGAGGCTGGAGAATTGCTTGAACCCAGGAGGCGGAGGTTGCAGTGAGCTGAGATCGTGCCATTGCACTCCAGCCTGGGTAACGAGCAAAACTCCATCTCAAAAAAAAAAAAAAAAAGCAAAATTCTATTTAACATGTAGGGAAATATTAAGCAAGTCTGGAAAATTAAACAGCAAATGTATTGACTATATTTTATATGGTAAAATATATAAGAAATGCTAGCTACATGATTAAATTTCATTTCCATTTTTAAAACATTTTATGAGAAAAATGACATATAAATTGATGTAAAAATTTGGAAAATTTACAAAAATTATAAGTAAGTAAACAAAAATAAATTTCAGTTAACATGCAATCTAGAAAAATTCTCACAACATTTTCACGTACAAATTTTTATTTTTACTTTTTATTGTTTTTATTTTTTCAAGATGGAGTCTTGCTCTGTTGCTAAGCTGGAGTGCAGTGGCACAATCTCAGATACTGCCACCTCCGCCTCCCAGGTTCAAGCGATTCTCACACCTCAGCCTCCCAAGTAGCTGTAGCTAGAACTACAGGTGTGTGACACCATGCACAGCTAATTTTTGTATTTTTAGTAGAGACTAGGTTTCACCATGTTGGCCAGGATGGTCTTGATCTCTTAATCTTGTGATCTGCCCACCTCGACCTTCTAAAGTGCTGGGATTACAAGCATGAGCCACCGTGCCTGGCCTATTGTTTTATTTTTCTATGACTAGAGATGACTACAAGAAGAACTAAGTTTCAAATGGCCAGGCTAAAATTAGATTGTTGTATAACTAAGGTTCACTCCAAAAATAGTTTACTCTCTTCTGTGTTGGTTTTTCAAAATAGCACTTAGGTTGAAAATTAATTGTTTAACAGAACTAAGTATAAAATGAATGGCATATATAAACCTCAGTATATAAGGAAATTTAATGTAAATAAATACATTCTAACAGCTGTCAACTTTTATTTAAAAACTGATAAGAGATAGGAAGATAAAGGATACTTTTCTTCTGGCTCATTACAAATATGTAATAGAAAGATCAATTGCTCCTACCTGACTCCTGTGGGAAGTCTAACAATAAAACAATTTTAAGCTTTTATACTCCTTTGAGACTTGACTAAAGACAACCTCAGAATTGGTATCTTTCAAGTGTTCAGCTTAAAACTCTTTTTTTGTGAGTAAAATGAAGCCTTATTTTTTAAAGAGAAAACCACAGAGAATAACAGACAGTTAAAAATGTCAGAAGTGAAAACAGAGTTAATGGGAGACTTAATAATACATTTAATAATTGTTTTTAATCCTTGACTACCTCTCCATAATGTATTATACATTCACATCGTTTTGCTGCTTAGATTTACAGTAGCTCTCAGTAGAGCAGTCAGAGTATATATTACCACCCCATTGACCATGTAACTTGCTTGGAAAATAAAAGATTAACAGATGTGATCTAAACAGAGGTTTCAAAATGGGTGTTGTTGGACTCAGTCACTTGGGCTTCTACCACCTTCTATGAAAAGAATATGCTCTAGCTAACTGTTGGTTCCTGCAATGAAGAATAATTTGAATCTAGCTAAGATCAAGTCCAGCAGAGATTAAACGGTAGTCAACCGATAGATTGATAAGCAAGAAAAATAAATATTTGCTGTTGTATGCCATTGAGCTTAAAGATTGTTTGTTATACAACATCGTCACAGTAACTGCTTGATTACAGTTTTTAAGGGTTTGGAGAGTCAGTCAGACTCTGGATCCAGATTGCCTGTGTTTTCATTCTTAACACTACTATTTTTTAATTGAATAACATTGGTTAAGTTAATGGCATTGTACTGCAGGATATTTTTGTTTTTCTTTGAGACAGAGTCTTGCTCTGTTGCCCAGGCTGGAATGCAGTGGTGCAATCTTGGCTCATTGCAAATTCCACCTCCTGGGCTCAAGTGATTCTCCTGCCTCAGCCTCCTGAGTATCTGGAATTACAGGTGCGCACCACCACACCCGGCTATTTTTGTATTTTTAGTAGAGACAGGGTTTCACCATGTTGGCCAGGCTGGTCTTGAACTTCTGACCTCGTGATCCACCCACCTTGGCCTCCTAAAGTGCTGGGATGACAGGCATGAGCCACCACACTGGCCTGCAGGATCTTCTTTTAGGCAAAGGAGGTATACATAAACTTAAAACATCATTGTTAGAATTAGACAAATTGAGGCATATTATGTGTTTAGGATAAACCTGGAATATAAGCAAGTGAAATATAAATAAGTTTCAATTGTTAATACAGTATAATATTCTATATAACTTCACTTCAAATGATGGTCTTTATTTAAAAAAAGGATTATGAACTATCAGTTTCTAGATATAAATAACAAGGCTAACTGAAAGTTAATAGATAACTGTATGTGTGTGTGTGTGTGTGTGTGTAAACCCTATATGTAGCTGATAAATAATTGATTCATCTGCAATGGCTCAAAAAAATTAATACATTTTGATATTTTTTGACCTTACAATATATTATTGAAAAAATTAAATAGCATGACCACAAATGTTTCAATAGAGCAGGACTTTGAAATTTCTGAGTGGAAGTGTCCAGATCTGTATTTGTTTCTTATTGCTGCTGTGATAAGCTACCATGAGTTTAGTAGCTTAACCAATACAATTTGTTATCTTAAAGTCTATAGGTCAGAATTCTGAAATAGGTCTAACTGGACTAATATAAAAGCATTCATAGGGCTGAGTTCCTTCTGGAGGCTCTGGGAGAGAATTTGATTCCTTGCCTATTCCATCATTTAGAGATGGATGTATTCCTTGGCTTGTGGACTCATTACTCCATCTTAAAAGACAACAAACTGACAGCTCTTGTTTTTAATTCCAATACCCTCTTTCACTTTGAAGTCCCCTGTGATTACTGTGAGATCAGTAGATAATCTAGAATAACTTCTGTATTTTGTGATAAACTGATGAGCAAATTTAATTTTACATGCAATCATAATTCCCCTTTGCCTCTAGAACATTTCACAGGTTCTACAGAATAGATATAAACATCTGGAGAAGAGGGGTGTTATTTTTCTGCCTACTACAAATACTCCATTCCTGAGGGTGGAGTATATTGCCAATTCTATTACAGTAAAAATCAGGGACTTATTGCCACAAAAAAGTGTCCATCATGGCATGATATACAATTTTTTTGTGTTGCTCTTTTTATCAGTCTTCACTAAGGATCTTCAGATATTTTCATATCTATTATTTTTTATTGTGAATGTGAATGTGCACCTACTTACAATAATAACACATATTATATTGTATACATTATATAACATTGTATATTGTGTGTGTGTATCTACTATTTAGAAACCATTGTCAACAACAGAGGTGTTTTAAAATTGTCTAACTTAGAATAAAAAAATCAGTACACATCTCTCATCATGGCTCTTCTATGAACATCTTATTTTTAATTAATCATTTTTTACTCTTATACACTAATATCTATAACACAGTGCAATGATAAATAACTCTTTTATATGAAACAAAGTAAAATTCCATAGAATATGTTTTGTCTAATTGTGGCATTCAGAGTAGCACATTTATACTTCAATTTAAATGTGAAATCTATCATGAATCCATGTTTTTATACTTTTTATTTTCTTAAAATTAGTAAAGTTTGTATTGTCACATTGCTTCAGCTTTTCCTCCTAAATTATGGAGAAAACTCTTATTTTATAGGACAAGACATGAAGTACTTTGTAATTTGTATTTAGGGCATAGTTAAATATGATAAAATTTAGTATGATATGATTAGTTAAATTTGATACAATAGCATGATACCATTATTTTTTATAGATATGATCTATAAATCAATATACAACTGCTATCAATCAATATACAAAGAATTAAGGAAAAAATCTTAATGCAAAATGTAATCTTGTTTCTTTCAATCCCTTATTTTTCTTTTTGGAAATGTATTACAGGGAAGAAGTTAAGAAATGCTGGGAGATCAAGTAATATGAAAATCACCACTGGATGGTTGAACTCTGGGCATCATTTGACAGTGATCAAGATTGTATAGTACAAAAGCCTTCCTTTTCACCCTCATTTAGACATTTTACAATAAGGCATGCTAACTATTAGATTTAATATGACATCTATTGAGTCATTTAAGTCTTAAAAGCTGAAAGCACAACTGACTAAAGATTGTTTATTGGTATGACATTCTAAACAATCCAAGGATAAACCTGCTGACAGAGCGACTTTGCTAAAGAACATTAACAATTTCAGTTGTGTAAACTTCCAATAGGAGACACAAAGATAGATTGCTGTAGACTCTGAAGAATGTCACAAAACGCCAGTTATATTGAGCTTCTAAAAGCCTGTAGGCCTGCAAATAGCAAACACTACGTGATTTAAAAAGAATGGTAAAACCACTAAGGGGTAGAATAAAGTACTTTTGAGGTCAATAGCCTTTTAATGCCTAGGCTGGCAAAATTCGTACCATTATTGCAAATTCCTAACCATGAGGTCGTTCTACTTATTTCTGTTTTGTAAAAGAAAAGTGATAAATTTTAGGGAAGATGGGTAACAGACAAAATTCAGCTGTAAGATGGTTTATCTTCAGGTTGCAAAATGACAGATCTTTTTTAAAAAATATTATAGTTCCTCAAATGGTTCTAAAGTAGCAAAACATTAGAATCCTTTATGTGACCCGGAACACATTATCTTTATGTTGTTTATGTATTTGTTTCCCTTCAATTTAAAGACACTCTAAGGAAGAGTTTGCTTCCTCTGTTCTCAGCTAGTTCTGATGTATTGTGTTATTTTCAAGAGTTCTGAATTCTACAGGGCTTACATTTATGACTTTAATTTTCATTGTCATGTTCTTTCCAAGTGCCAATAAAAACTAACTTTAAAAACATAAAAGCAGGAAGCAGTTGACTATGTAACCTTATTTGACCTATAAACAATCAAGTGTCTAATAATCGCTCATTTTCCAGCTTGGAAATAACAATAGAAACTGTTATAATGGCCAGGTGTCTATTCTATCTCCTAATTAAATTCAAAATATATTTTAAATGTAAATGTATTTAAAGGAAATTTAAACTTTAAAAACTGTGATTGCATAATAACCGTATTTATTCTAATGAAACTGCCTAGATAAAACAGGATTTAAAATATAGCATATATGAAAAGGAATATAAACAATACAAACTAATTATCCCTTACTCTCTTGGCAACCTGAAGTTAATTATGGTTAAAACTATTCTCCTTTGTCTATTATTTTGAGAACCAGAAAACACAATCACTTGCCATTGCTTATTTTTTAATTTAAAAAGGTTTGCTAGATTATATGATTTGAAAATTATAATGAGTAATAACAAAAGTAAATGAAAAGCTCTGAAGCATAAACATATTTATGTAAATTTTAAATGTGCATAGTCATGTCATCACCCAGATATAGAGTTGGAAGAAGGATGCATTTCAGAACCAAAAAGTTTTAATTAAATGTGTTTGTCTGCAAAATATCCTTCTAAATTAATCCCTCCCATGCCATGCCCACCTTGCAGCTTTGAGAAC
Organism: Cacajao melanocephalus; assembly: GCA_963573385.1. Taxonomy (NCBI): domain Eukaryota; kingdom Metazoa; phylum Chordata; class Mammalia; order Primates; family Pitheciidae; genus Cacajao; species Cacajao melanocephalus. The sequence continues at coordinate 54,977 of CAUYLG010065172.1, read as the reverse complement.
TATATAATCAATAAAAGTTTAAAGTTTTACGTGATGTATGTTACAATATTCAACACACTTTTTTCCATCACTCATTTCAGTCAAAGTCTAGAACTTCTTAGTCTGTCTTCAATTTAGCAAAACACCTCCATGTATAAGACAGAAGTAGTTCTTAAACAAACTTGAGTATGCTTTATCCAAAATTATGCCTTTTCTCCTTAGTTACTGCTTTAAATATTTTTCTAGAATAAAATATCCAGACGAATTGATGTGTTTTAACGTAAAACCATATTAGGGAAGTATGTTGATTCTCCTGGAACACTTTCTTGCTGAAGGATGTAATTTATATCTATCAGCACTTACCCAAACATTCCCAGTTACTAGTTTTCCTGTCAGAGAGCAACTATGTAAAACGGCATCAATTCTATAGCATAAAAATATCTTTCCAAACTTTCAGGCTTTAGCCCCCAGTATCACACACAAAAAGTGTTATGAAAAAGGTAGAATCCCTCTGTCTCCAGATATTAAAAACTATGTTATTACATAAGAGACTGCTGTGAAAATGGATGCAAACTGTTTATTCTTCTTCCTCTATCCACAGCTAGAATATTACACTGATTTTGTGCGTAGTGTTGCACTGTGATTGAGCAACAGAATGTCAGTTGTTGGACACTAACTCTTGGCTTGACCTGTGAAACTTCCTCCACAAAATTCTTTGTGTTTTATTCTTCCTTTTCTCTGCACGTAAGCCAATATTCATAAAAGCCCACATGCTGAACAATGTAGAGCTTAAAAATGAAGAAACCCAGATCTGTAAATCCACCGTGAGACACAAGCCAGTTAGAAACACTAGATTTGGAATTTACCTGTGTGATAAATGAACTTCTCTTATGTTTAATTTCTTTGTACATTTATTGAGTATAGCGACTAGCACTACATGCCTTATAATAAAATTAGTAACTGGAAATGGCTTGCTGCCTTTATAGCACCTAAAGGATGTGGCATTGGCCCAGTGGTTGGAGGACATGGGTGAGAAAATAAATCTTATACATTGCAATGCTGAAGATCTCCGTCAAACAATGACCAAAATATCCAGTAAAACTGTCACCAATAAAGATTTTGAAAATTTTGAAAACAGACTACTTGCCTGCCGAACCTGATTTCAGAAAGAGGAGCTTAAAACAAATACTCTGTTTATTAGCTACGATTGGCAGCTTTTAGCTAAAATATGAAAAGAGATGAGATCATGCAAGAATTGGTTGGTTTCCAAACATAGATCAGAATAGAGAGAGTATGGAAATAAAGAAATTTATGGAATTGGGAAAGCCACCAGCCACTTCTGGCTCCAATTAAGAAGATAGGAGACAGAAAAAGATTTAATGATTAAAAAAATAGATTGGACATGGTGGCTCATGCCTGTAATCCCAGCACTTTGGGAGGCCACAGTAGGCCTGACCTGAGGTCAGAAGTTCAAGACTGGCCTGGCCAACATGGTGAAACCCCACCTCTACTAAAAATACAAAAAATTAGTCAGGCGTGGGGATGGGCTCCTGTAACCCAGCTACTTGGCAGGCTGAGGCAGGAGAATTGCTTGAACCCAGGAGGTGAAGGTTGCAGTGAACCCAGATGGCACCATTGCACTTCAGCCTGGGAAACCAGAGTGAAACTCCATCTCAACAAAATAAAATAAAATAATAAAAACATAATAATACCCCTCAGTTGAAGAAGTGCCTTAATCCTTAGAAAAATGTCTTTGAAGCTAATACTGTTGCACCTGAACATTTTTCTTCCTGCCACAAATTAGCCACAATTAAGTGGGAAGAAAAGCATAAGTTTTAAGAATCAAATAAATTAAGTAGACATGAGAATTATGCATGAAGAAAATTTTGTAGGATTTTACTGATACCTTGAAATGCCTGCAGCAAACAGATCAGAAACATACTACATTTTTATTTTGAGGGAATTTTTTTGTCAAAGAAACAACAAATCTGGTACAAAAAAAAAAAAACAAACAAAAACGCTTTGACGTTTTTACTTCAACCCTTGCTGTTCAGAGCTGCACAAGTAAGAAGAGAACTATAAAGACTCTACCCTACCAGACTGGTGATTTTTCTTCCAAATTACACTCACTTCAGATATAACTATAGAGGGTAACAAACAAGAAGGAATATCTGAGAAAAAAGAAGTCAAAGAACAATGCATGAAGAGGGAAAATAAGGACAGTCTGATTAAGGTGTTTCTCCATTGAAGTAGGAGTTCCTATAATGTCTGGACTGCAACGTTTTATTATTATTTTGGAAAAGTGATTTCAGTGTGTTTCTCATTCTTCACTTTGGCAAATGGGACTTTTTATCAAGGTTATTCATCCGCTTCTCCTTTATAGAAGTGTACAGATGTAAAATGAGATGTATAAGCAGATAGGCAAAATGTCTTTCGGTCTATAGGTTATCAAACAATAAGGGGCCCATTGATATCAAGTGAATTACCTAGCGATTACCTAGAGATCTTGAACACTGTAGACAGATGCTTGGTTTATCTTATCTTAAAATACTAGACTGGTTGACTGTTGCTAAGACAAGATATGTGTTTACCAAACCTAACCTCTTCTTGGAGATCCAGTTACAGTATATATGCTGGCCTCCTTAGCATTTGGATGTAATTATTTTACAGAAAATAGACTATAAGCAAAATTAAAGTGAACCACTTCTAGAACTGGCTTTTAAAAGCTTCCTATGTGGCTGGGTGCAGTGGCTTATGCCTGTAATCCCAGCACTTTGTGAGGCCAAGGTGGATCACGAGATCAGAAGTTCAAGACCAGCCTGGCCAACATGGTGAAACCCTATCTCTACTAAAAATATATTTAAAAAGTAGCTGGGTGCAGTGGTGGATGCCTGTAATCCCAGCTACTCAGGAGGCTGAGGCAGAGAATTGCTTGAACGTAGGAGGCAGAGGTTGCAGTGAGCCAGGGAGGTCACACCACTGCACTCTGGCCAGGGCAATAGAGCAAGACTTCGTCTAAACAGCAACAACAAGAAAAAAAAAAACAAAACTTTCTATGTATACTCTTCATGATTTTTCTTCTCTGCCAACTGAACTGGATAAGTGTAACAACTTTAAAAAGCCACATGTTGAAGATGATGGGCCTAAAAGATGGTATTTTCTTGCTCTTTGAATCATCACTCAGAGAAATACCCATTTTAGACTTTGTAGGATTCAAAAAATAAATTAATCCATGACAAATTATAATTTTTGTTTAAAAAAAGCTTTATAAATGTGTGAGTTTATTGCAATCTTCCAGCTTTACCTTATCTAATAGACATAGGTCATGTAACAATATAATTTATGCATGTCATATAATTTGTACAGATGCCTCTTATTTATAAGTTTAATCAGTTTGTTATTTCACAGATCATCTCAAGTTAATTCACTCAATTAAACAAAATAGCTCTGAGTAACCATTTATATGTGATACTGAGCTAGTACTGGAGATACACCAGTGAGTAAGACCATAATCTTGCCATGAAGAAACTTATGGTTCACAAGAACTTAGATAAATGCAGTCATGCACCACATAATGATGTTTTGATTATTAACAGACCATATAAATGATGGTGGTCCAATAAGATTATAATAGAGAAGAAAAATTTCTGTTGCCTAGTGATGACATCATTACCATCACAATGCCATTGTAATGCATCACACATTTGTGATGATGCTAGTGTAAACAAACCTACTGTGCTGCCAGTTGTATGAAAGTATAGCACATAGCTGGGTGCTGTGGCTCACACCGGTAATCCCAGCATTTTGAGAGGCAGAGGTGGGCAGATCACCTGAGGTCAGGACTTCAAGACCAACCTGGCCAACGTGGTGAACCCTCGTCTCTACTAAAAATACAAAAAAAGAAAAAGTTAGCTGGGTGAGGTGGGAGGTGCCTGTAATCCCAGCTGCTCGAGAAGCTGAGGCAGGATAATCATTTGAACTTGGGAGGCAGAGATTGCAGTGAGTCAAGATTGTACCATTGCACTCCAGCCTGGATGACAAGAACAAAACTCTATCTAAAAAAAAAAAGTATAGCACATAAAATTATGTACTGTATGTAATACTTTGCATTTATAATAAATGACTATGTTGCTAATTTACTTATTTATTATACTATGCTTTTTAATCATTATTTTTTAGTATACTTCTAATTTTTTTAAGAAAATATTACAGTAAGAGAGCCTCAGGCGGGTCATTCAGAAGGCATTCCAGAGGAAGGCGTTGTTCTCATAGAGATGACAGCTCCATGGGTGTTACTGACAGTGGGGCGAGTAGACCTTCCAATGGAGTGAGATGTGGAGCTGAAGACAGTGATATTGATGATCTTGACCCTGTGGAGGAATAAGCTAATGTGTCTTAGTTTAAAAAAAAAGGAAAAAACAAAATTAAAAATAGAAAAAATCTTACAGAATAAGGATATAAAGGGAGAAAATCTTTTTTTATAGCTGTACAATGTACAATGTGATTGTGTTTTAAGCTAAGTGTTACAGCAAAAGTCAGAAATTTTTAAAAACTTAAAAAGCATATAAAGTAAAAGAACTGTTACCGTCAGTTAAGGTTAATCTATTATTGAAGAAGGGAAAAATACTATTTATTAATTTAATGTAAACTGAGTGTGCAGTGTTTATAAAGACTGCAGTAGTGCACAGTGAGGTCCCAGTCCTTCACACTCACTCAGCACTCACTCACTGGCATAGCCACAGCGACGTCAAGTTCTACAGGCTCTATTCACAGAAAGTGCCCTACACATGTGTACCATTTTCAATCTTTTATACCATATTTTTACTGCACCATTTCTCTGTTTAGCTATGTTTGGATGCACGGATACTTCTCACTGTATTGCAATTGCCTATAGTATTCAGCACAGTGCATGCTGTACTGATTTCTAGCCTAGGAGCAATAGACTATATCAGCAGTCCCCAGTCCCTGGGCCAGATGCTGGCCAATGGTATATTAGAAACTGGCCTGCACAGCAGAAGGTGAGAGAATGATGGGAGAGTGGGCAAAGCTTCATCTCTATTTACAGCTGCTCTCTATCACTTGCATTACTGCCTAAGCTCTGTCTCCTGTTTGATCAGCAGCAGACTTATATTCTCATATCAGTGTGAACCCTGTTGTGAACTGTGGGTATGAGGGAGATTACACACTCCTCACAAGAATCTAATGCCTGATGATCTGGGACCATCTAGTTTTGGGAAAACTGAACCTACATTATGGTGAGTTACATATTTACTTCATTGTATATTACAAGTGTATTCCTCTGTTTTCAAGCTGCTAATAAAGACATACCCAAGACTTGGTAATTTACAAAAGAAAGAGTTCCACATGCCTGTGGAGGCCTCACATCATGGCAGAAGGCGAAAGGCACATCTTGCATGGTGGCAGAGAAGAGGAGAGAATGAGAGCCAAAAGAAAGGTGTTTCCCTTACAAAGCTATCAGATCTTATGACTTATCCACTACCGCAAGAATGGTATGGGGGAAACCTCTCCCATGATTCAATTATCTCCCACTGGGTCCCTCCCATAACACCAGAGAATTATGGGAGCTACAATTCAAGATGAGATTTGGGTGTGGACACAGTCAAACCGTATCAACAAAGTAATAATAATAGAAATAAAGTGCACAATAAATGTAATGTGTTTAATTATCCTGAAACAATTGTCCCCTCTCCAGTCTGTAGAAAAATTGTCTTCCATGAACGCAGTCCCTGGTGGGGACCATGCACTCTTGTCAAGGGAAAGGGAGAGGGATTGAGACTTTTCTGTGGTTCTTATATATGGGAACCCATAGGACACTATATCTAGGTCCTCTTTGAGAAAAAAATTAAAATTAAATGACATCTGGAAGTTTGGGGACAAACATGTGACCCATGATATTTATCAGCTTGTGGTCCTTATCTGCCAGTAGGTAAAGCCCTTCAGGCTATTTCAGGTGTCAGTTACCATGTGTTCCCATTCCCTGATGCTGAGTGCATTACGAGCGTTAACATTTTGGCGGCTGGTGGCATAGAACATCAGTGCCACCTGAGTGCACCCTAACACGTAAGAATTTGAGCCGTCATAGCAGGGCAAATCCCTGCCTGTCTTCCATCTGAGTTACTCAAAGCATTATTCAACAAAAGCAGTTCTGTATATTAAATGGAGAAAAAGGCATTACTTTGTTAGCTCAGGGCTTGATACAAATGACTCTGTCATTGCCTAACAGCACAGTTTGTCTAGTCAAGGATGTCTTCAGGCCATGGAGACTGACAATGGATTCTTGCAGACTGAATGCCAAGACTATGTGGACAGGAAGCCAAAAATATTTTAGCTACAGTCAAATAAAATGTTTAATTCTGGCTAACTCTGGCAACATCCACTAATAAAAGGGAGGTCCAATAGCTGGAAGGCCCCTTTGGGTACTGGCCCCAGCACATACTTCACTTGACTGTTCCTTTGGTCCCCTTTGTCAAGATTACTAAGAGCACCACCAACTTTGGATGGGGGTCTTTGCAGCAGCAAGCCTTGAAAGCATTCAACGAGCTGTGGTCCAGGTACTCCCTTTAAAACTTTTAGAGGCTGCTAAACCAATACAATTACAGATAACTGCAATCCCCACTCCTGCATATTAGAGTCTGTGGCAAAAGAAAACTGCCAGTGGGGTGCACAAGCCTCTTGGACTTAAACACATAAATTGCCTGAGGCAGCCAGAAGACATACCCATTTTGAAAGTTAACTCCTTGCTCACTACTGGGCACTTGTGCAGATTGAGTATCTGTGGCTGGAGTGTCATATGTGACATGTGTGACAAACTCTGTTTACACTGGGAATGCTTCTTGAGCCTTGGGGGACCAGTTAATGCTGGATCCCAAGATTATTTTATCCTTTACTGCCATATCGGTAAGAAATAAATTGGCTTCATATAACTTGTTGCATGTGAATGTGTTCTGTCTCACTGAACTCAGACAAGCCAGAAATCAGTGAATGGTAAACCTGCTTTGCAGTGGATTAAAATGTGTGTTGTAGACTGAATGTTGATGTCTCTCCCAAATTCTTATGTTGAAATCCTAACACTCAATGGGATGTATTTGGAGGTAGAGCCTTTGGAAGGTGATTAGATCAGTTTAGTGCCCTTATTTAAAAAACTCCAGAGAACTTCCTTGCTGCTTCCACTCTGTTAGGACACAGTGAAAAAAGATGGCCTTTAGGGACCAGGAAGCTGGCCTTCACCAGATAATCAATCTGCTAGCACATTATCTTGGACTTTCCAGCTTCCCTGAACTTTGAGAAATAATTTCTTTTGTTTATAATCCACTCAGACAATGATATTCTGTTACTGCAGCCTGAATAAAACAATATAATGAATTAAGTCTGAATTCAGGATACAAAAAATGTGAAACATTTTTATGCAGGAGAATTTGTGTCTGAAGTAAGATAAGAATATTTAACAAAAAGGAAAGTAGCCATATTCGAGAGTCGGAGGAAATACTAATAAGATAAGGTTGTTTATTTCATGATTGATGGATGAATATGCTCACAGTGGGATGTAATTAATTAAGATCTTCTGGTTTCTGGCATGATATTACTTATAAAATTAGAGAAAACAGGAGTTGAAATTAAGTTTTGGATGTATTAAGAAGAATTACATATTAGTACTGTGGCAGTGCTAACAGAATTATTTTATAGCTGCTCTGGAACTCAGAAATTGATCTTGACTGAAAATAACTATGCACCAGAAATGGGTACACCAAGAGCATAGAAACAATATACAAACTGAACAGAGTATGTTATATTATAATGCAATATTTTTGACATCTTCAAAACCAACATTATAAAATACATGCAACTGAAATACTTTACTTCTAAATTTAATACTCTATTCCTCATTCCTCTGTCCTTAGATCATTGAAAATATCAAAGATGGCCAAAATACATCTTTAAAATGTAGCAGTATAAAATTATGTATTTCTAACTATTTGCAGTTGTACTGCTGGAGACATTAAATATTACCAGTGAGTGTTATTTACTACTATCAGCCCTGAAATATGCTAGCTTTACCATCCACACTGTAACATACCAATCAGCGTACATGTTATCTCTTAAACTCTAGTTCAGGATGATCTACTATGAATGTTATGTAGATTTGTTTATTTTTACATATAATAGCTTCCAGGATAAATCAGTGGAAGTGCAGGGTTTTTTTTCTTTTTATCCTGTGAGATGATAATTAAAATGAGCAAGGCAACTGATTACTTCATGTTATGGTTTGAATATAAGTGTTTCTCCAAAATTCAGATGCTGGAACTTAAACTTCAAGGTGATAAAAAGGTGGGGTCTCCTGGCAAGTGTGGTCTCTCGGCTCTGTGCTCAAAAATGGAATTAATGCCATTATAAAGACGATTTGGAGAATTGTTAGACTTCCCATTTTTTCTGCCATGTGAAAAGCAGCAGGAATGTACAATCTTGGAAGAAAAGAGTAGCCCTCGCCAGATATAGAATCTACTGGTGCTTTGATCTTGTACTTCCCAGCCTCCAGAGCTGCAGAAATAAATTTCTACTATTTATAAATTATAAATTCTATGGTATTCTGTTATAGCATCAGGAACAGGTTAAGACACTTGGTAAATATAGTGGTGGTACAATATATGTGTTTAGAAAATCCTCATATTAAAAGACATTAAGGGAATGGAGAAAAATAGTGAAGTTTCCACTGCAGCAACTGCTAACGAGTATTTTGATTTGTAATCTAGTAATTAAAGGAAAGTAAAAATAGTCTTATACATATTTGAATTACATGTCATGAAATAAACTGCCCACGCACAGCACTAATATTATGCTTAGTGCATCAATTAATTTTGTCATATCATACACAGATCTATTTAATATCACTGTGAAAACATTTAAGAGTTTAAATATAATGTATCCTATATAATGTGGCTATATTAATATTAGGTAGTTTAGGCAGAACTGTACTGACTCTCATTGTCTGAAGGTTCTCTTTCAAAATACTGGAGAAAGGTTTTACTATTAATATTTATTTATTTGATGTGGTCCTAAAATATTGCATGACTTATTTATTGCTTTAGTGGGTATCATTTTATATTTGTTATTATTAAAATATGCTTTTTCAAGTATTGTATTTCTGTGTTTGGGAATCCTCCATCTATTATATGAACTTAAATAATGACATTTCTCAGTTCTATCTTTCATGGAAATTTCTATAATCTCTATCCCTCATGAATGACAATAGATCTCTATATAGGAGGTAGATAACTATTTATTTATATCTCATCAGTAGAGTTGTCTATTAATCTGCACATTTTTAGTAAGTCCAATTTTTTAAAATAATAGTATATAAACACACTGTGTCTGATTATATAAGATTGGAGGATTATATAAGATTCAGCAAATAACTATTGTACTTTTAAAAACTGATATAAAATATGAATATTATGAATGTTTACTATATTTTAAAATGAAAAATAAGAGTTAGAAAGCTCTATGTCACACTTTGTTCATATCTAACTTCAAGGCACAGTAATCAAAGCTTATTGCTTTGAGAACTACAATCATCAATATAGTTTTATTATTTTTCACTACAAAATGTTTCCAGTTCTTCCTGTCTTTGAATTATACATTCTGAAAAATACCACAAATTTTAAAAATGGCTATATTAAATTTAGAATAATCCATCCGTTTTTTTCTATAATTATACATTTTGTATTTATAAGATGTTGCTAAATTCTGAAGTTAAAATGATGTCCAAATAACCCTATTATAAATTAATAAACTACTATTAAATATTCATCCACTAACATTTTTCTTACTAACGTTATAAACATTCATTTTTCTTTTGGGCATAAGCTATTACTTATTACCTAAACTATAGAGTAATAGTTCTTTTATGTCTTCTCTCAATCTTGATTTTGTATAAAAGAAAAAATATCAACATAGAATGAAAACACACAGGTCCAAGTGCTAACCACGTTGAGTGCTTTTGTTGAGGGCTTTCTTCTTTGCTGAGCCTCATTTTGTCAAGTGACAGTGAGAGCTGGTGGAGTTGAGTGGAACAATATCATCATCACTATTTCTTCCCATTCGAAAGTCTCCTTTTTTGCTTATGGACACTCTCCATACATTTGTTTTCTGAATCTGTGACTTTATTAATAACATTCAGTATTTTTATTATTATGGTTGTTTTTATTTTCATATTTAGTGTTGTCTTTCTGAGATGGTATGAATATCACTTTAAATGAGGATATATATTATTCTGTACTGAATAAATTATAATTATTTTACTCTCAAATATATACACCTATATGAGAAATTATCGGAGAGAAGGAAACCTAATCAAACTGGACCTATACTCAAGAAGCTTCCATTGTAGCAGAAGATAGCTATGGGAACACAGCGCACTTGTAAAAATATATTTATATTGAGCATGTTTATAATCGACAGCATCTCCTATACTTTGTCCTGATAATACAGAAAACTGAGATCAAATAAGATTGAAATCTCTGAAACTATATTATGGAAGAGATAACTTTTGAACTACAACTTAACAGTGATTAACTTTTGACTTGCAAGGATTTTTGAGAGAGGGTTTGAATGAGAGGCAATGTTTTCAGTCCATTTTATGCTGCCATGCCAGAATACTTGAGACTAAGTCATTTGCAATGAATAGAAACATATTAGCTCACATTTCGGAAGTTTGGAATTCCAAGACAAAGAGGCTGTCACCTGACAAGTCTCATTGTTTCATAGCAGAAGGCAGAAGAACAAAGGAGTGTGAGAGGGAAGGAGAGGCAAAAGGAAAGGCAAACTTTTCCTTTTGTAAGGAACCTATTGTCTTAATAACAGCATGAATCCATTCACTATACCTAATGGCCTAATCACCTCTCATTAGGCCCCACTTTCTAATACTGTTGCATTTGAGATTAAGTTTCCCACACATGCTCTTGAGGGACATATTGAAACCACAGCTCTCATTAACTATACTCTACCTTTATTTGGTCTTCTAGTTCCAAACATGTAGTGACAAATCTTATAAAGGCAAAGTGTCTAATGACTTTTGTAGTTTTTTACTACTCCTAAGGCAATTATAAACTTTGAGAATATCTATGGAGATCTGATTAGCTACACCTTCATGCACACAAGTAGTCAGACAATTTTCAATGTAGGAATTAAAATGAAAATGAACTTACCTGCAAAAGGTTAATTCTACAATGGAACTGTATATTGTTACAATTACAAATATCCAGAGATCACCTAATTTTAAATCTATTCGTTACAAAGGTCTTCTCTGCAGTATCTTTTATAAGTAATCCTGACACTCTTTCAGGACCTTCACTGATACAGTTTCATTTCCTGTTTTTATTAAACACATCTTTATTCATCAACAGTTGTGTAAAGCTGGGCACATAAATATGCGTAAGATATTGCTTGTGCCATACGACAACACAGAGATTTGAACAAGTTATTAAAATATTTTTTGATAGAGGAAGAATGAGATTTCTTTTTTACTTTGTTCTGTGTCTGTCTTATATTGAGCCTGCCACTGAATTTAGCATATAGCATTATGATTACTGTTTCATTCCTCCTTTAGTACACAGTCTGCATTATTTGTATTTATATCCTCAAGATGTAGCAAAATACCTGTCACGTATTTGATAACCCATAAATATTAGTTGTAAGACCAAATCAACCTTCGAGAAAATAAGGTTTTATGAAGATGTGATTGAATCTGAATCTTAAAGATGTGAACACATAGCTCAAAGAGAAAGGAGCAAAATATAGGAGAAGTTCAGTCTGTGCTGAAGGAAAATTGTATACGAAAGAACAGTGTCTAAAACGAGTGTTAACAATTTAAGTGTGAAGATATATGACCTGTCAGAAACTTAATAATGATCATAAAGATAGCTAATATTCAGGCAGGATTGGAATAAACTCACCCTAACAGAAAACTTCAGAATTTTTTTCTGTCTCCGTTCTCAAAGCGTTTCATATCATTTGCTTAATGTATTATATCATGTGGTAAATGACTCTGCTATGATTTTTTTCATTTTTATCATTGTCTTAGACAAGTATACTAAATTATTATATGAATACTTTTGGTTTTGGTAAGGTAAGAAAATATTTTTTGAGGGAAGTTGAAATAGAGTGTCACACAATTTAAGTATAACATATCTAGATAATTTTAAAGTGTTGATGTATGGCATGGTGTAATTAGAAGATTGCGCATCAGTCATATTTGGTGTTACAAAACATGAAATGGCAAAGAAAAACCCCTTGCAATAAGCAAAAGAAATTATTTTCCACCTTTTATAAAAGTTCACCACTGTGGGTGATGAGAGCAATTAGGAGGAAACGGGAGAATATAACAGCATTTTCTGTGACAAATTCAATCTATTGGGTGACATTTATGGGTATATGCTCAGTATATGGCCAACACATTTTCATTAATTTAACTAGAGAGCTTCTGCCTCCATGTTACTTATATATTGGAAGGGGTTAGTTTATTTTTGCCTGTTAAAGAAATGGGACCAGCATGAAATTTTCAGAATACTGAATGGTGACCTCAAATGAATTGTAACTACTAGAACTTAAAATATGCAAGGTGGGAAGAAGAAGAATACAAGGTGGAGTGTAGGGCCTGACTACTGTGCTGTGGATGGATGTGTTGTGCCAAGGAGTTTTTAACTTGACACTTTAAAAATGAGTAGAGGTTTTTCAAGAAAGAATGTAAGAGCAAATGGTATAGAGAAGTCACCAGGGAGGAGACTAGAGAAAAGAGAAATCTTGATTTTTTTTTTGTTCCAGGAGTTACATGGAGTACTATATAGCCAAAAGAAAATGTCCCAAGAAGATAAACAATTTTTTTTTTGGATGGAATCTCACTCTGTTGCCAGGCTGGAGTGCAGTGGTGCGATCTCAGCACACTGCAACCTCTGCCTCCCGGGTTCAAGTGATTCTCCTGCCTCAGCCTCCTGAGTAGCTGGGTCTACAGGCATGCGCCACCACACCCAGTTAATTTTTGTATTTTTAGTAGAGATGGCATTTCACCATGTTGGCCAGGATGGTCTCGATCTCTCGACCTCGTGATCCACCTGCCTTGGCCTCCCAAAGTTCTGGGATTACGAGGGTGAGCCACCGCACCCGGCCATATGAACAGATCTTAATACAATCTACCAGTACATCTTTGGCATTCCAAATATGATTCTGGCTGGAAGAGCATGTATGCTAATTTTATTTTTGATGTGGTACTAAAATTAGTATTTTGCAGAAAGACTAAGAGCCTCCAAAACGTAAGTTCATGCAGTTTTCTATTGCTGATTATTGTCGCTATATTAACAGCTCAGAAAAGCTACAGAGTATTTTGTTACTAGTAAAAGCTTTTTATATATGATTGTAAGTTCACTGAGGGCACAAACTCAGAGGGTGTATAGATATTTGCTCCTGGCCTGTCATAAATATGGTACTTATTATGAACCCCTATGTTAATATATATTTGTTTAGTGAATGAAAACATGGTTATTTCAGGACAGTTCTCCAGATGGCCTTGGATCAATCTAGTGCTTTTCCCTTTCTCACTTACAGTTCTTAAGAATAACTGTAGAATGTGCTGGGAATGCAACATCTTGAGATAGGGAGTGGGCAAAACAGTTCAAGTGTTTCACCCGCTCCCAAAACAAAATGTTTTCCAGTGCTTCAGTCCAGTGAGTCCTGTTGCCCCTTGGATCCGTGTCCTCAACTAAATTTCATGTTGAATTGTAATATCCAGCGTTGGAAGTTGGGCCTCCTGGAAGGTGATTGGATCAAGGAGGCATTTCTCATGAATGGTTTGACACCATCTCCTTGGTGCTGTTCTCATGATAGTGAGTGAGTTCTCAGGAGATCAAGTTGTTTAGTACCAGAGCAGTGTGTAGCACCTCCCACTTTGCTCTCTCTCTCTCTCTCTGTCTCTGTCTCTCTCTTTCTCTCTCTCTCTCTCTCTCGCTTCTGTTCCTACCATGCAAGACATGTCTGTAAGTTTCCTGAGGCTTTGTCATCCATGCTTCCTGTACAGCCTGTGGAGCTGTGAGCCAATTAAACCCCTATTCTTTATAAATTACCCAGTCTCAGGTATTTCTTTACAGCAATGCAAGAACGGACTAATACAGTATAAAAGCCAGGGAGGATGGTTTCCAGGGTTCCTTAGCTGTGGTTCAAGTGAGAAATTTGTAGACAAGACTCCATCTGCCTGGGCAGCTTTCCTGAGCTGTGGGTGATCAGCTTGCCCAGAATCCTTCTGCTGCCTGTTGCTGACAGTCTGTAAGTAATAAACCCACTTGTAACTTGTATGTTTGAGTGTTCTGTCTCATTAGACTTGGGGAAGTAGTAACAGTCATGCAATGGTGAATTAAAGAGAATAAATCAAAAGTCAGTAGTGCTCAGATTAACTGTACATCAAAACAGACTTTGACTAATTCAAATTCTTAGATCTCAACAGTTGCATTTAGTCCTAGCTCTGCACTTATAATTCCTTATTTTTCATTTTTTTGAAATGTTTTTCTATTTTTGACTCCCAGGCCAGTCAGAGTCTAAGATAAAAAACAGGTATTAGAGCAATTAGACAGATAGTTTTTTATTCTCTAAGATAAAATTTAAACAAAATAACAATGTCAGTGGAAAGATACTACAACCAAAGGACATGTTATTAATGCATTTAATATGTATAAGCCTGCTTCTGTGCATACCGGAACACATGCACATATACACTTGTACACTCAAAAAGAATTTTAATGGGTTAGTTTTCAACACACTCAAAGACAGTTAGTTATAGAAGAAAGATGAGGCTTCGAGTCAGAAGTTGATTCAAATTCTTTTGCTACCATTTATTAAATGTGAGGCCTTAGTAAAATACTTGATTATCTTAAGCCTCAATTTTCTCTTCTATAAAAGGAAAAATCAATTCTCTTGTATACTTTGGAATACTTATAAACTGCAGTATTACAGGAAAATTTTTAATGCAGTGACTGAGTTAAAAACAAAAACTTTCCAAATATTAATTTCAATATCTATCATCAAAAAGCCCTTGCCTATTAGCGTAGATCCAATAATTAATTGGACAGAAATTTGAAAGAACAAAACTGAAAACTTGGTGGCAAAATGTCTGGGTGATGGGCCTCTTCGATTAGGTAGATAGTGTGGATATTTCTGTCACATATAATTGTCCATCAGAAGACATCCCCTGTGGAGAAGACTTTCTTGGCTTTAATTACCAACAGGATGACTCACCATAAATAACATGACTTTCATGGCAGGAATGGAGGTTTTATCAAGGACCAGTGACAAGCATTTTCCTTGCAGGAGACTATTTTATCTACCAATGCTATTGAATGAATGCACAATTTTCTAAGAACACAATCCACCACTGAGCTTCTGATAGGGTGCCAGAGGGCTACCTGGTATGAAGTGCATTATACTGACCCTCTCTTATCATGTATGAACATTACTGTCGCCTACAGGGATGGAAAAATATTCCAGATAAGAATATGCCTCCTCTTTCCACAGGGTTTCTGCCAGCATCATAATCCCTTATCCTTTCCATTGTTGTGTGACAGTGTCCTTTATATTCAGGAAGTATGTTGTGTGGCAAAAGAATCTGGCAGTGACACTGTGCTCATGGATTTCACGGATAACAACACATTTTCATCACTCAGAGGCAGCAACTTTATTGTCAATCAAGTCTCCATTTAATGTCATGTTATCTAATAGGCCTTGATATACATATACATATATATATATATACACACACACACACATATATATACATATATATATATATATATATATATAATTTTTGCTTCAATAACCTCATGATTGGACCGGGTGCAGTGGCTCACACCTGTAATCCCAGCACTTTGGGAGGTCGAGGTGGGCGGATCACAAGGTCAGGAGATCGAGACCATCCTAGCCAACATGGTGAAACCTCACCTCTACTAAAAATACAAAAATTAGCCGGGTGTGGTGGCACTCGCCTGTGGTCCCAGCTACTCAGGAGGCTGAGGCAGAAGAATCGCTTGAACCCGGGAGGCAGAGGTTGCAGTGAGCCGAGATTGCGCCACTGCACTCCAGCCTGGCAACAGAGCAAGACTCCATCTCAAAAAAAAAAAAAAAAAAGAACTTCATGATCAACTACCAGATACCAAGTCATAACCCTATGTGAAAGATTTTAATTGTGTCTCTTAATCTTAATTTTATTTCAAACTGCAGAAGGACGTTTTCAATTCATACTAGACATTAAGACATTTGTACCTGATGTTTACCAGCAGACCATATTCAATGTAGTCATATCTGAAATTTTCTGAAATAGAGACATCAGAGCAAGACAGAATCCTTAGTGCAAGCATCAACCCTCCTTCTGTTCTTCCTTCTGCATGTTCCAGCTACCTATCCTTTTCTTCTACTAGATAATCCAGCTGAGGATACCAGCATTATATGAATTGAATAGATACATTTCTGTTTTGCATTACTGAATATTTTCATTCAAAGGATGTCTTCCATCTGAAGATGCTTTCCAAATTTTTTAGCCAAATCAACTTTTATCTATTTTGGGAGACAATACTTTATGAATATTTCGTGGCCTGGCTCCAGTAAACAAAGGATATTGAAAATCTTCCTTGGAAGCTAGACATAGTGTCTTCTTCCAGATCAGAAGACACTTGCTTCATGATCAGTAGAACAAAGATAGAGAACGTCTACCAGCAACCTTTCCAGGGCAGTAAAATATCCTTGTTTACCTCTCAGAGTAAAGATAAAGCCTCCCTATCTCATTGGAGGAAAACATGAACAGACTGTTAGCTTTCCTAATTTCTGAGTTCCTCTTCTCTTATGCACCCCACGGCATACGTGGGTGTCATTTGTTCCTCAGTGGGTCACTGTGTAGAAATTGGAACTCAGGAAACCAGCGCAAGATATTGCTCTGTTTGCTGCTTTTATCATGAGCTATGAGGAAAAGAAGTACGCATTGGGCGACGCTCCTGACTGTGACAGAAGCCAGTGGCTGAAAGAAAAATTCAAGCTGGGGCTGGACTTTCCCAATCTCGCTTACTTGATTGTTGGGGCTCACAAGATCATCCAGAGCAACGCCATCCTGCGCTACGTTGACCGCAAGCACAACCTGTGTGGGAGACAGAAGAGAAGATTCGGGTGGACATTTTGGAAAACCAGACCATGGACTACCGGACGCAGCTGGTCATGATCTGCTACGAACCAGAATTTGAGAAACTGAAGCCAAAGTACTTGAAGGAACTCCCTGAAAAGTTAAAGCTCTACTCACAGTTTCTGGGGAAGCGGCCATGGCTTGCAGGAGACAAGATCACCTTTGTGGATTTCCTAACCTGTGATATCCTTGACCTGAACCGTATATTTGAGCCCAGCTGCCTGGATGCCTTCCCCAACCTGAAGGACTTCATCTCCTGATTTGAGGGTCTGAAGAAGATCTCTGCCTACATGAAGTCCAGCAGATTCATCCAAGGTGCTTTGTTTGGAAAGTTAGCTACGTGGAATGGCAAATAAGGCGCGAGGTTGCCAGAAGATGGGAGGGAGGAGCCGATGCTGCTTCCTGGGGAGAACGCTGGAGAACAGCCCAACTCCCCGGACCAGACTTCTTCCTTTTTCCTTCTTTCCACTGTTTTCTCTTCCCCAAGGCTTCATTGGCATGTTCTTCTAACATGATCTCTCCTGAATTGAGGCTCTTTAAAGCTTCAGCTCCCCACTCTCCTCCATCAAAGTCCCCCTCCTAACGTCTCCCTTTTCCTGTGCTAATGCCAACCTGACTGTTTTTCCTATCAGTGCTTCTCTTTTCTTTGAGAAGCCAGACTGATCCCAGAGCTCCCCAGCATTGTCCTCAAACACAATCTACATGCCCTGCTCCCTTTGCTGGGTTCCATACCTAGTCCTGTGTGATGTTCAATAAAGCCTTAACCATGAAAAAAAAAATCTGGTCTTTGTCTGTGACTCAGATTTCTTAGTTTTTCTTAGTATATGTATATAAAACTGACAGGCCCACTTGTTAACTTACAAGTAGAGTAAAATCTCAGACCTCCCCTAGTTTTCTACTGTGGTCTTAGCTATGGAAGAAGCCCTCTAGGATTTTGTCTCTCTCAATTATCTAATTGCTCTCTTGTAATTATCATTAGGGAACTCATATGGAACTTCTTTCCCAACAGCAAGCTACCTGAAGTCAGAATGATACTGTTGGTGAGACATTTCTCCTTTCATTTGCCTCACACAAATTATCTCAGTACTCAGATGTTTTGAGAGCACCCCGCCAAATTGGGGTTCCAGTACCAGAGTAGCTGGCAACCCTGCCCAGACAAAAAATAAAAGAGAATTAGATATGAGTATTTACTGTGTGCCTTATGTGGGATAAATTTTTTTTTTATTAAGTGGACAGTCTAATGCCTAGTTGGGTAACTAGTGACCAGTGGGTCCGTGACCAAGTAACTTGTTTATATTGACAGATGTGTTTATAGCTTTTGTCGACCCATAACCAGCTTATGCCTGCCTGACCACAGTTCTGGCATGAGGAGCCTTGTCTTGTCTCCTCATTTCATAAGTCCAGGGAGAATTCAGCTTGGGGTCTCCCCAGGTTGTTCAGATGGAAGGCACAAATTCAATACATCACCACAATAAGCATGTTCCAAGATTTTTACTTATAGATCTTGGGCAGGGAGGGCATAATTATCAGAAAGATAGACCTCTATCCCCAGGTCATAGGAGTCAGGAATGAAAAGTCAGGCAGAGAGAGAAAAGAAAGAAAATACCCATGGCAACTAGCAGTACATAACTAGAAATACACATGTATATAACAGGGTGCAGTTCACTCTAAGTTCACAGGCAAATGCCTGAATGGCCCATTGAAAAAAAGTGATGGGAAAGCCCAGTCTGCCATGTGGGAGAGATGTCTCTAAGCTCTCATGTTTGACCACTGGCTTGGGCCATTTGGGTGTGATGTTCTACTTACAGTACCTAGAAACAGTCTTTACTGTGTCATTTTTCTCACATTAATATATACTGAGTTTGATTAAACTAGATTTGAAAATGTTTTTAAACATTCTGAAACTTTCTTCCACTTTGGTGTTTACTTCCTTTTTACTTGTCTTTGTGTTTGATTATTCCAGTCTGTGATTTCTTTATAACCAGTACTTTCCCCCTCATACATTAAAAATTGCCAAAGCAAATAGTTTTGTGTCTAGTAACAGTTGTTCCAGTAACAACAGATATGTCACATCTGTTCTTGTTTTAAATCAGAGTAGATGCTTTTTCATCCTAATCCATATTTTCTGATGCAGCTATAACACAGAGCTTACTAATTTATCATGCTTTTATTGTCTAAACAGGCTATATATTTTTCTAACTTTTGTACTTTATGCATTGTTTATATACCTTCTTAAGGTATGCTGCAAATAAAAACCCTCTTAGAAGCAAATACGTTTCTATGAAAGAAATTGAATGAGGTATCTGAAAGGATTATTATAATATTTATTTATTTTAAATGGGTTGTAGTAAAATTTGACTATTACAGTTTACTTTATGTAAAAGATTATGCCATTGAGGATATCAGTATGCCTCTTACCTAGTTGTACATTAAGCCAAAAATACCTCTGAAATATACATATGTGCAGTTAGAAGTATTATCATTCATCTCTCAAGATATTTTGTTTTCTATTTCATTCTTTGCATATTTGACCTCTTGCTATTTAGAATAGGCTGTGTAATAAAAAATTTAAACCATTGTAAGTCTATTGAAAAAATCTTGTAAGAAGTCTTCCTTCACTTCATTCCGTATATGATATTGTATCTATGTGGTAGCTTTTTATAGAAAAAAAATCAATATTATGTAAATAAGCATATTTTCAATAATAATCTAACTTTTCAGTAATTCTCATTCAGATTACTTCCCTACAAGACATAGGCATGTATGTATCTGTGTGAACATTTGACCATTGAGTCTGTATTAATGAGTATGATTGTTTTTGTGAGTGTGAGTAGTGTGATCATGGGTACGTTAGCGTATGAACGTGAATGTATATGAGAATGCTATATATACACATATAGTTTTAACCCTTTAATTATCAAGGAGTAAATATCATCTGAGTTTGTTGTTGTTTCATTGGCTAATAGGTGGGTTTATATCTGACAAATAGATTTCAGTTTAAGAATAAGTAACCAAAAATTCTCATATATTTAAAAAATACTTTTGCTGATCCGAAAAAGATATCACTTTCACTAATGAAATTTTAATAATAATGCTCACTCTTTGTTTAGTTGTGCACTATGACCTTACAGAAATACATCTTGTTTCCCAACTCCTTAGTTTGCTGCTGTGTTGTATAAATACCACTGTATTAGCCAAGCACAGTGGCTCACGCCTGTAATCCCAGCACTTTGGGAGGCCAAGGCAGGTGAATTACGAGATCAAGAGATCAAGACAATCCTGGCCAACATGGTTAAACCCTGTCTCTACCAAAAATACAAAAATTTCCTGGGCATGGTGGCACACACTGGTAGTCCCAGCTACTCAGGAGACTGAGACAGGAGAATCACTGGAACCCTGGAGGTGGATATTCCAGTGAGTCCAGATCGCACCATTGTACTCCAGCCTGGAAACAGAATGAGACTCTATCTCAAAAAAAAAAAAAAAAAAAAAAAAATCCTGTATCTTCCAGCATGAGCACATTCATTACAGATTAAATTAACCCAACTCAAATGTCCACTACTTTATTCCCAGAAAGAGAAATAACTTACTCTTAAAGTTCAAACGGAAAGCTTATCATTAACATCAGCAGAGTTTTTATTGATTTAAAATAACAATGAGATATGAATTATTAAATTGGGGTAAAACATACACAACTAATATGTAATATAAATACTACTACTAATAATCTACTCCAGTGCTTCTGATATGAAATTACCTCATTTCATCTACTTTATTCTCCATTCCATAGACCTGTCTGGCCTTGGTGCAATGCTTAGAGTATATGGGGACCCACCATTGATTTTAGCTGTTCAACATTATCCTCCTGCCCTTGGCACTGGCAGCACTTGATATTGTGACTATAGAGGTTTTGCCCATACTGAGAGAACTTGGTATGCAGCCATTGATATTGCAAATGCACTTTTTTTGACATCTCTCTGCACTTAAATGATCAGGATCAATTTGCCTATATGTGTAATGGGCTGCAGTACACCTTTAGAGCCATACCTGCCAGATCCATGAGAGAGAATCCATGGAAATTCTGACAATGTCCTGGACTCAGCATACATACCCAGACTGATACTGTCATCAGAAGATACTGAACTAGCATGAAAAACCAGTCCCACTTGGCAAACCTAGTTAAAGCTAAAGATACAGTCCAAGGAAGAAATGACTTCAGCCAATGGGCTAGGGAATTCTTCAAAGATAGATCTTGTTGGCTCCTGAATCCCATCCAGAGTATTTCACTGCATCTTACTGTAGCTGACACATTTTCCAGAATTGGCATAGTCAACCTTCTATATTCCTCTGACTGGGGCCAAATTCTCCAGGTCCTACAAGACAAATTTATCTCCTATTCAGGTTCCCTGAGCATATTATTATCTGATATTGGCCCTAGATCTGCAGCTCAAGCTACACAACATTGGAACCAATCATGGGCTATACCATGAATTCTACATGCTCCGTATTAACCCCAAGCCATAAATATAAACATTTTAATGGAAAATTAGAGGGCAGGCTTTAAACTACTGATGAGAGGGAATGAGATAACCATGGCCTGAACTACACATCTCAAGCTAGCATCCTTTGATCTCAATGCAGGGATTCCCTGAGAAGGTTATTCTTATTCATGCCCCTTATTTGATCAGGTTGTTATCCCTCTTCCTCATTTCCTACATCATTCTTTTACAATTATTGATATCTCAGTCTCCATGGAGTACCCTGTAAGGGCTTTTTATCCCCTTCGACCCTTTGCTGAAGACTCAAACCAAAGGGAGATTGGGATGGACATTAAAAAGCAATAGGTGGTAGACAATGAACTCCTTTATTTATCCCCCAGTTGCAAGGCACAGATTTTTGTCTACAAGGTGGGAGACAAGGAATTCCTTCTTCATTTATCTTCCCAGTGTAAGACACAGGTTTTTGTCTGCAAGGACCACAAAAATAAAGACCATCAACTTGAAGTCCCTTGCTATTTAGAATAGGCTGTGTAATAAAAAATTTAAACTACTGTAAGTATGCTGAAATGCCTTTGTTAAGCATTTTCCTTGATGTGGCCCTTCTACTTTACCAAGTATAGCTCCATGGGACAAATATATAAAACAGAACATTTTACTGTGCAATACATAAGAGGATGTAAGCCTAATCATATGAATTTGCCACACTGGAGGATAGGTCAAGGGTTCTATCATTACCAATGGTATAGGACAGATTGCCCATGTCAGAGTCAGTGGGGAGAATCCCCACCCCGCCAGCTGACAAGGTATAAGCACATTCACACTGAAGAGCTCACCTATGAAGGAAAATAATAAATCAAACATTTCTTCTCTCTCTTCCACAGGAAAGGTAGCCCAGGTGACTTGTGTTTTGCCAGATTTCTTGGTTTGCCTATTCTAGACAGTTCCCACTATCCTGAACTTGATGAACCATTGGATACCACCTTTGCTTAATCCTGCAGGTAAACATCTGATAACTATATCACTGTATATCACAAACGGACATTTCTCTAGCAATAGAAATTTCTGTTATCCCAGGTGTCCCAACCTTACTAATTTAGACCTGATGAATTACTGCAACTGGACTTTGTCACTGAAGGAGTAAAACACTTTCCTAAATGTCACTGCTTTCCTATCAAAGACGATGGCAGTGGGGTTAACTGGAACATCTGGAGGAGAGGGCATGGGATCCAACACTGGGGCTATTTTGTCCGTGAAAGCAAGAGTCTTCTCCTCTGCCATACTCACCCCCTGACATACTCTCCTCTGCGCAGACTATTCAATTACATTCATGGACTCTGTCTACCAGGAGAGACTTCCAGTTTGATTGAGTCCCAGAGCAGTCAGCGATTCTTACACTCCATTCCTTATGTATTTCTTTTAAACATGTTGGCTAGCCTATTGTTTTCCCTCTTGTTATTCACCACCTTGGGCAGCTGCCATATTGCTGCCAGCTTGTTAGCACTAGAAAAGTCTCAGACAGTTTAAATAAAGCCAGCTTTGTGAATTCAGTTTTCTAGAGAACACTAGACATATAAAATAGTTTTTAAAATCTCTTAAAATGCAGTTTTGAAGAGACTCCAATCCAATTTTATAACCTCTAGTGAATGCCAGCTGACTGGCTTTTACTGTGACTTGATCCATTGATTTTTCAAGGTAACCAGAGCGAAGGGGAAGTTGGGATGAGGGTAAGTTATAATAACACAAAGCTAGATATTCTTTTTTTTATTCAGCTTTTTTTGTTAAATCAATGTTTTCCAAATTGCTGAAAGTTTTTGGCTAATTTCCAGAACCTGAAAAAATTGATTTTGATTTTGAGGTTTTTCTTTGGCCAGTGTCCTTGTTGCTTTTACGGATAAGAAAATATCAGACCTGGCATGGTAGCTCTGGCTTGTTATCCCCAAATTTTGGGAGTATGAGGTGACTAATTCATTTCAGGAAGGAGATTGAGAACACCCTGAGCAAGATGGTGAAACCCCTTCTCTACAAAAAATACAAAAATTAGCTGGGCATGGGGGTGCACACCTATAATTCCAGCTACTCAGGGGGCTGAGGTGGGAGGATTCCTCAGGTCGAGGCTGCAGTGAGCTGTGATAGTGCCACTACACTCCAGCTTGGGTGACAAAGTGTGACTCTGTCTCAAAAAAATAAAATGATAAAAAAGTTTGGGGCCAAGCTTGAGAATTGCAGCCAGAGACCACAGATTCAAGTTAAGGCCTTCTTGGGGATCCTGGCATTTTTCTCACTACTTCAGTATATATATTACAAATTGATATTTCAAAAATATTTATCTATATCTATATGGATATATAAATATATTTAGAAATCTATATCTATATATATCAATATATATCTTCTAAATATCAACTTTTAATAAAGCTGACCTCTGGCCATAGTGCTCTAAAAAGAAATCTTTTCAAATCTCAACTTACTGGATTTCAGCCAGGACAAACAAGAAGGAGGTCTCTCTTTTAGTTATTCTGGTTCTAAAACAGCCTTTTTTTTTTCAATTATGCATGTAAATGAATTATTTTAACTATTTCAAAGGATCCCTATTTTAGCTACTACTGATTATGACTGTCCAGGTTAGGTAGGTCCACTTTCCTACATATTTACAAGAGGTTGCCTTCTAAGTGGTATGCATACATCCATCTGGTGTTTCTAAAAAGAGTGTTCAGATTTTGAGGCTTGATTTTTCCTTAATTTCGGGAAAGTGATCAAGGCTGGGAATGTATTTCGGGTTTAAGTGTGACATGTCTCAGACTGTCTCTAACTGCCAAGTGGTAACGCAGTGCTCAAAGCATGGGACATAAGACCCCGTGTTACACCTGTCTAGAAGAGCAAAAAACAGGTACACTTTTCACTTAGGAACTAACAGGAATAGGTCACAAATTAAAGACTAAGTCTGAATTTTCCAGTGATAGAAAACAGCTGTAGTCATAAAAGAAGGCTGTATAAAATGAAACCAACGGTACCTATTGCTAGTCTTTTGACTTGAACCTCTGCTGTGAGACCAAGGTGGAAACAGAGGCAATTCTCTGCAGACATCTTTCCCTAATTGTCTCTCTTCAAAGACAGAAACTGAAGCCCTCACTCTTAAAGGAAATATAGGGTTGGAAAAACAGTCCAGATAAAGTCTAGACCTTCAGCCAAAGAGTAGGAGATCCAAATTCAGGATAACTCACTCAAAACAACCCATGGGACTTCTGAGGGCAGACAGTTCCTGCTGGTACCAAGCACCACTTTCAGAGAAACACAAGGTGTGCAGGAAGAGTCTCTGTGAATCCTGTTGACTTACACCACATATGTTGACCTAACTCGAGGAGGCTGAGGCAAAATTAATATAAGTAAAGAGTTTAATTGTTTGTTTGTTTGTATTGAGGCGGATTCTCTCCCTGTCGCCCAGGTTGGAGCTCAATGACATGATCTTGGCTCATTGCAACTTCCACCTCCCGTGTTCAAATGATTCTCCTGCCTCCACCTCCCATGTAGCTGGAATTACAGGCACCTGCCAGCACTCCCAGTCAATTTTTGTATTTTTAGTAGAGATGGGGTTTCACTATGTTAACCAGGCTGGTCTCAAACTCCTGACCTCGTGATCTGCCCACCTTGGCCTCCCAAAGTGCTGGGGTTACAGCCATGAGCCACCGTGCCCAGCAAGTAGAGGGTTTATGTGGGCCAATCTTGAGAATTGTAGCCAGAGGTCATAGATTCAAGTTGCTGTGAAAATACACTCTGATTAGTGGCAGTCACAAGTAGATTTTTAAAAGCAAAGACAAGGCAGTTCCTGAGTTGTTTGCCAAGAATTTACATTAAAATAACATAAGCTATTGATTGACTCTACCTTCTTTGTATCACAAATTCCAGGAATGTGAAGATGATGGGTGAGAAGTTTGTCAGGAAGAGAATGCCTTTAAACAATTGCCCATGGCGTGGGTACCAGGAGCATGACTGAAGTCTCATACTCATGTCTCTCTGAGCCTGCAGACCTCATATAGTCCGGACAATTCTGCCCATTTTTTTTTCCCTCTGTAATCAAACTGGTGTTATATGTGAGTGCACATGTCTTAGGCACTGTCTCTCAGTTGGTCCAGGATATGGCCAAGGAATATGAGTGTCACTCATCAGTCTCCACCAGCCTCCGGTATGTATGAAAAACACAATAAAAATTGTTCAGACTTAACATAAGGATCTCTATACTTCAAAAGGTTTAGTTGCAAACAAATTAACAAGAACTCATTGAAAGCTCCCCTCTTTAGTATATATCAAACGCAATCTATATTTTATATTTAATTCAAATTCTTCTTCATAAGCAGACTACTTACTAAGAGATTTTGGTAAACACTAATTTCTAAACTGTCTGACAATACACTGTACCTGTATTAAAAATTAAACAGTTCTATTGTTTACTTAGCTTTATGTTAGACGGCATAGCTTCTCAAAAAGAGAAATGCATTCTGAAAAACGAATATGACTAGAATGTTTGTCCCCTCCAGATCTTATGTTGACACCCCTTAATGTTGGGAGAAGGGCCTACTGGGAGGTATCTGGTTCATCACAATGGATCCCTCATGAATGGCTTGCTGCCATCCCTTGGTGACGAGTGTGTTCTCGCTCTATTAGTTCACATGAAAGCTGATTGTTTAAAAGAACATAGCACTTCTCCCTGTACTTTTTGTTCCCTCTCACCATGTGACACACTTGCTCCCCCTTTGTCTTCTGTGATGATTGGAAGCTTCTCGAGGCCTTAGCAGTAGCAGATGGTGGTATCATGCTTTCTGTACAGTCTGCAGACCCATAAACCAACTAAATCTCTTTTCTCGGTCTACTACCCAGTCTCAGGTAATTCCTTTATAACAACACAAAATGGGCTAATACAATGAAACCTAAATGTTTAAAACTTCTCAGGATATTAATTCATAGAAAATTAATACACTTTCAAGTCGTCAACCTGAAATAATGAAAAGGGTCAGAATCCAGCTCAAAAGAGTTAATGCAAATAAAGCCCAGGAATGCCTACCCAGGAGGTAAAATCTTCAGTAAAATGGGGTCACTGCCCCAAAGTTAAAAGTTAATTATTGCTTATATAGGCAAAAAACAAAGGCGTTTAACAGGATTACAGCATTTCCTAGACATGGCTGGTTTAAGGTTGCAACTAATTAGTTGCAGTTCATTTTCCTTTCTCTACCACTTGTTCTCATTTGTTTACAGCTGGTTTTCATTCTCTTTCCACTTTAAAGAGAATATTTAACAGTTCACTTTAGACAATGTGATAGTTATGAAGTTATCCGGTGAGAAGGAGTTTAATCTGTTATGAAGGTAAAAAATATAGAAGGAAGGGAGCCTTCCCTGGTGCCTTTCAGACATTTACATCTTACAATATGTTGCAGATAAGGAAGAGTGATTAATCTGTAATCAGACACAGTTTACAGCTTCCTTGGTTATAGCTGCCTATCATGTGACTTTAAGGCTCAAAAAATTTAGTTTCAATAGCCAAGAGTTTTAGTTACTTACTTTCATAAAGTAACATTTATTGACTGGGGATAAACTATATTAAAGTATGATCTAACATCAACAACACGGTAAACTAGAGGATAACTAATTTGGGTTATAAATGTTTCTGTCACTTAAAAATAATCACTCTGGAAAAATTTCTCAATTTTTTCTAATCTATAAATTCAAATAACACTTATTCTATAAGGTGGTTATGCTTATTAAATGCAATAATTTATATAATATGTAAGACATAATAAAGATCATTTGCCTTCCCAGCTTATTCTGGGGACACTAAATATTTTATTTTAAAGTATTTATTTTAAATATGGCTTAATGTGTTTAGTAAAATCACTTGAAACTTTTTTATGGTTGTGGCTTATCCTATTTGTAAGCCACATGTTTATTCCAAATATGTGTGACAGTTGAACAGGAATTCTGTTTTGTTTTGTTTTGTGTTGTTTTTCTCCATGATTCTGGAGTAGACCATCAATGCAAAATATTAAGAAATATTATTTTTTCTAATGAAGAACTTGGCAGTATTTGAATCCAGGATTGATATTATGTATAACACTCTTATCTATGGTATAATATTTGTTAAGCATAATGTCACGTCCACCTTCAAACTTTAATTAACAGAAATAATCAGAGGCACAATTGGTAACTTGTCACTTGAATAGCAATATTATGTAAGTATTCATCCTGGAGTTTAAGAGAATCTTCAGGAATTAACAATACCTGAGAAGTGTCTTCTTAACAAATTTCATACATTTGATTTGTCTCATTACTTGTCTTAATATTCACACGTAGGAAGATGGTTAATTACCTCACCACAGGAATTGTCAGATGAAATTTTCTTTGTGAGTTTGCTTAGAATTTTAATACTGTTCTATTCCTTCTTCACATTGTAAGTTGAAACTTTTTTTCTTTCTTAACTCTCTCATACCTTCATGTATTTTAGATACTTCAATAAAAAAGACTTTAATAGTTAACATTTATTGGGCACTTACTATATACCATTATTGCTCTAAGGATATAGATGTTTATTAAACATTTATAATATCACTTTCAGGTGGATGCCATTAAATTCCAAAGTTCATGAATAAGAAATCTGTGTTATAATGAAGTTTAACACCTACTGGCCTATTTTCCTCGTTATTAAGCTAGTGTCTTATTACATCAAATCTACCCTGCTAATCTACTTTACGATTGATCCTGAGTTTGAAGGTCTGCAAACATTTCTCATTGCAACTGCCTTCTTATTACCTTCTGACAATAGATGGTAACACAAGAAAGAAACTATAAGGCAAACTAAAGAAAGATGTTTTTCTTTCCTGTGTGCTTTCTATTCTTGTTACCATCACCTGAACGAAAGCAATCCACCCCAGCACCAGCAGTTAGTTCTGCCCCCAGATCCTTTTTGCTCCACAGCACCAACATCCTTGAAAACTCTCCTGGAACAAGTAGCAGTCGGCTCACACGTCTTCCTTAGAGGTCTGATGTCCAGCTCTGCAGGACCACTCTTTCCACAGGCTGCATTATGACAATCCCAACTTTTTATCCCAGATTTAAAGGTGATAGACTCTCTTTGAAGTTATTATCTCTGACTCACCTCACGGTTTTCGTTTTTTTACTCATTTATTTTATTCAGCATCTATATAACAAATTCCCGGCAAAATTCCTTCATTTCAAACATAGTAGGGTTTCTGTCTTTCCTACCAGCCTCCCGGTTGACAAACTCTCTTGGTCCGTTTCGTTTTATTTTATTTTATTTTTAGGGACTGTCTTGTTCTGTCACTCAATGCAGTGGCCCGATCATAGCTCACTGTAGCCTCAAACTCCTGGGTTCAAGAGATCCCCCTTCCTCAGTCTCCCTAGTAACTGGAAATACAGGCATGTGACACAATTCTTTCTTTTTAATGTTAGAACTCCTGATTTAAGTACCCTGTGGGCCGAAAAGTAAATTGTATGTTTTATGTCATTTTGAATAATTATTGGTATAAACAAATGCAAATGCTTCTTACATCCTGGCTGAGAATAACAATCAACTAAGTAATGGGAATGACCTGACAGCTCACAATGCCAAGGCCCATGCCAGCTAGAAATGGTATGTAGCATGCCCCCATGCTCATTTCTGTGCGGTCTTTGGTCTCCTGGGTTCTGACCAATATTACTTGTACTCAGAACCTGCCAATATCTCTCAAAAGTGCAACTCTCCATCAGTCAAAATCATGCCAATATCTACCATCCTCGCATCAACTCCTTACCTTTCCATGCCATCTTATTTTAAAAATCTGAACCCATGTCCAAGATTCAAAAGAAATTAAGCATTACCACACTTACTAACTCATATAAATAGAGAGATAGTATGTGTTATGTTGATTATGTTCCTGAGGGCTTGATATGCCAATCCCAAACACTGGAAATTTCAGAATGACTCAGTAGCCAATTAGCAATGTGTGAATCTAGTTTATTGAGAGGCCTTTACACACCACCAATCATGCAACTTGTACTCCACACACACAGGCAGTTATAAAAGGAAAGTAACACACCAAAGCCATGTCTGAGGAGTTCAGCGCAAACACAGAGAGGTCCTGGCTGCTTTTATGATCCCCCCAGATGGGTCTGTTATGATCTCAGCCCCCTTGAGCTGGCTGTGGGTTCATTTCAGGTCTAGGATGATATCAGGCAGCTGCAAGTATGTCAGCTCAGTCTATTACATGCATGTTCATGGGGAAACAACTTTACAGTGGGCTTAAAATGCTACTGGACATGAGTGACTCCATTTTGAGATATCAAGATAGCAAATTATTGTGATATAGCAGAGAGATAGATGAGAGGAGAGAGAGAGAGAGAGAGAGAGCAAGACAGAGAGGATGTGTCTGTGTGCCTTTGTGTGTGTGTTGGAGTATAGGGGGTGTTGATGGTGATCCCACATACCTGTTAATCTCCAATTTTAAGTCCATCCTGGCTGAACCATCTGACTTAACCACAGTGGACAGGTGGACAGGATTGGCTTTGTCATTTGCTAGTCCTGGGATTTGGAATAAACTATTCAAACTCCTTGTGCCTTAGTTTCCTTATTTCTAAATGGAGATTTTGAAAATATCCAACTCAAGGATTATTATAAAGTTAAGAGTGTTAATAAACATAAAATGCTTAGAAAGTGGAATTGTCATATGACAATTACTAAATGAGTGTCAACTAATTTTATTATTGTTATTTTTACTGTACCCTAGGCTTACAAAACCTGAAGAAATGCAAACTAGAAAAAAAATTATGTTCTAAAACACATGCAGAAAATTTCTGTAAACTAGATTTGCTCAAAAATATAGGAAGTATAAATTTATCATTATTTTTTCCTTATGCTTGGTTTACTGATGGGTAGAAGTAACCCACGTATCACTATTTCACACTTCTGGAGAAGAGAGTTCCTCAGGTCAAAGGAAGTGTGAAAACACTTCCTTCAACTTCCTAACCCTCATTTCACCAGTCCCATATGTTTTTGGAAGAAATGTGAAGACAAATAACAAAGGCATAGATAGTTTTCATACTACTTACAGAAAATGTCTGCAGATTAACTACAAATGTTATATTTGTTTCATTTAGACAATTTTCTTAATCCTGTATGATTGAATCCAAATAATTCAAGTTAAAGAAAGCTTTTTATTTCCCCATTTTCTGTATAGATCTTCCCATCGGAGACTTCTCTGATGATGAACATTTAGTTCAGATAACTATTGTTATGATGTATGATAAAAGAGAGATTAGAGAAAATACATTAAAAAAAAAAACTCAACTTTGCCAATCTGATTCTAATCACAGGATACTGCTTTATTTGTTTTAATTGAAACATTTTCAACTAAAAATATGGAAAATAGTTATGTGAGTTTGCTACATTATCCTTTGAGGAAAATATATTGCAGAGAGATATAAAATATCCATCAATATCTAGTCATGGACAGTCTTTCTATTTCAGAACAGAGATATGCCCTGGAGAAGGCAGTTATGACAACACAGGACATGAAAGGGAAATATCACGTGTGCTCCCATGTGGAGTTATCTGACTCTTAGTTATTTTAAAAAAAAAGTGTGAACAGGTATAGGTGTGGAACCTACTTACATGTGGTATCACAATGTGATTCATTAATAACTGCATTACCTGCATTTTTATCTAGTGTGACATGTAATCATCACTGGAGTTAATATGCTTTTTCTCTTTCAGAGTGAAAATCAGTTACCATGGTCCTAGAAATCTCTTTGTTCCTCTATCTCTAGCCTTGACTCTTTCTCTCACTGATTCCCTCTTCTTTTCTCTATGTATCTAACATTTCCTCTATCTTTCAAATGCATTTTTGTTCCATGAAATGTAAGAATATTTTAATTGACAAAACAGCATGCTCTTATACAATTTTTATATGCTTACTTATTTTATAAGAACAGCAACTGAGACCTTCAAAAGAAAAACAAACAAAAACCAGTGGGAAGAGGAAGTTACAGGGAAGTTACATTCCCTAAATGATGTTTAAATTCTTGTTTGTTACTAATTTCTACACTTGCCTCAATCCGTCCCTGTCGAATCTCCACTTCTAGCAACATTATAACAAAAACTTCTGCTCCTGTAAAATTTTGTAGACATTAAAATCAAAGAACTCCAGGAGTTAGGTTTATAAAAAACTAAAGAAATTGTCCTGCTTCATTCTGTTACGTTTTCTTGTATTTTTTAAACAAAACTCAATTTATCAATTCGAGAGAGGATAGAACATAAAAGTAAAGGATGTTGCCATAAAAGTTGGAAATATATCCTCTATAACAGCTTCTGGGGCTGATCTGCATAGCGAACTCTTGGTTGTTTATTCCGTGTGAAAGCTAATAAATCTATTTGTGAGAACTCCTAAAAGGCAATCATTTCCAGAAAGAGCAAATTCTGGCAAAATCTATTGTTTCAGCAAATCCAAATGACAAGTGCTTTAATATGACAACATTTGCAGTTCTGAGGGCACAGTACATTTTGGAATCATAAAAGTAGCAACACATTCTGTATGGCAAAACATACTGTTGTTTAAATCTGTCCTACTGCAATGAGCTGCTAATGGATATGTACAATTTATTAAGAGGCGGAAGAATGACAAATTATAAACCTACACAGATCTAGTCATTTGGCAAGAAAATCTTTATTTCCTTTCTTTATTTTTAGCTTTTCATCCATCTGTTTTAGTTAAGCATACTCTCCAAGTTCAGTTAGAAAGTCTATCTCTGGAGATCCTTCTCTCACTGTGTTTCTGCTTTTCTTTATGGGGCATGCATTAGATTTCACAATAACAATAACTTTTTACTTTATTGATAGCAGTAAACAAAATATAGTTATTTTTACATTAATGAATTAAAATATATATATTTTTATTTTTAATATGTGTAAAAAGGAATGATTTGTGATGCCTTGGAAGGTGAAATTCAGTTTTCATTTAGTTTACCTCTTCCATTTCTTTCTCTCTCTCTCCTTTTCTTTTTGTTTTTCTTTTTTTTTTTTTTTTAATCGCTGGAATACAGTGCACTGAAAGTTGTGGAAAATGAAAAGTTGATAGTCTTTGCCCTGAAGCTTACAATCTGAGAATAAAAACTTGAGACAGGCAGAGTTAAAATAGCAAAGCTGTAGCAAAGTGAAGTAAACATTGTTAGAGATAAGCAATAAGAGAGAAAAACAATATCCTGTAAACTTGGAAGTAGAGACAAAAAAAATTGTGTTTATATAAGAACTGCCAGTCTCAAACTATATGCTCCTAGATGACTACTAAAAATCATAATGGGCTTAGATTTTTTTTTTTAGAGACAGATTTTTGCCTGAACTCTGATTCCTGCCTCAATCCATACTGAATAGCATTGCCGGGAAAACACACTGATTTTCTAAAGGCATTTCCTCACACACTGTAATCTGCCCCCATGTTTTCTATCACATTTAACCTAACCTTGTAAGCTAGTCTTTTTTCTTTTCTGTTCTCTTTTATTTTTGTGGAGACAGAGTCTTAATCTGTAGCCCAGGCTGGAGTGCAGTGGCGAGATCTCGTCTCACTGTACCCTCCACCTCTTGGGTCCTGGTTCAAGCAATTCTCCTGCCTCAGACTCCCGAGTAGCTGGGATTACAGGCATGTGCCACCACACACAACTAATTTTTGTATTTTTAGTAGAGATGGGGTTTCACCATGTTGGCCAGGCTGGGCTTGAACACCGGACCTCATGTTCCACCTGCCTCGGTCTCCCAAGGGGCTGGGATTACAGGCGTGAGCCACCGTGCCCGGCCTAATCTTTTAAAGTTCTCCATGCTGTGGACCCACTTTCCTCATAGGTCCACCCTTCCTAGTCAATATTCAGACAAGATTTCTTGTGACCCACTACTTGATTGAAGTACTTGGTTCTGTGCTCTACCTGTTCAAATCCCAATGTCACTAAAGTCCAGGTTAACATTCATCTCCACCACCATTCTAATACTTGGTTATTTTATAGCTTCCAATGACTAAATTACACAAAGGTTTGCTTTGTAGATTTTCAGTCACTCTGTGTTTCTCCCTCAACTAGAGAATGCGCTGCTTGAGGAAACCTATGATGTAATATTCCCATGTCTCTCAAAGTGCCCGGAATAGAACCTGTGCGCTATCCACTCAAAACCATTCCTGCGGGAGTTAATTAGAAATGAACATGACTATGTTTCTTGGACAAGTTCTTCATTAACAAGTGTACAGATATAAATGATGAGTGAAGGGAAATGTGACTTCATGGACTTTAAACCTTTAATGTTTACTCTTAAAAAAAGTGTTTGGAATATAACATTTGACTCTTGAATATGTTTCCATAATCATATTTTTTTTTCTAATTTTCCTCCGCTCAGTTCCATCCTAATTAATGTGAAGGGGAGGAAAGATTTTCTGTTATAATTTCTGGTTGACATAATACAAGTGAGAATAGTGCGTAGTCTCTTGAATATACACAGATATACATATATTGAATTCAGCTTACCTATTTTAAATTATTAATCGGTTACACTGCCTTATAACTAGCACACCATTTTATCACACTCATCAAACGTTTTTCTTTGTAAATAACTCTTATATATAGGATATGCAGGCACATGATCATATTTATTTTCTTTCTTAACTTTTATTTTAGGTTCGTGGGTACATGCGAAGGTTTGTTATTTAGGTAAACTCATGTCACAGGGATTTGTTGTAGAGATTACTTTGTCACCCAGGTATTAGGCCTACTACCTGATTTACTTTTCTTGATCCACTCCCTCCTCCCATCCTCCACCTTCAAGTACACCTCAGTGTCTTTTGTTCCCTTCTTTGTATTCATGAGTTTTCATCATTCAGCTCCCATTTGTAAGTGAGAATGTGTGGTACTTAGATTTCTGTTCCTGTGTTAGTCTGCTAAGGATAATGGCCTCCAGTTCCATCCATGTTCCTACAAAAATATCTTATTTTTCTTTATGGCTGCATAGCATACCATGGTGTATATGTACCATATTTTCTTTATCTGATCTGTCATTGATGGACATGTAGGTCGATTCCATGTCTTTGCACTAGTGAAGAGTGCTGCAGTAAACACTCACATGCATGTGTCTTTATAGTGGAATGATTTCTATTCCTCTGCTTATATACCCAGTAATGGAATTGCTGGGTAAAATGGTAGTTCTACTTTTAGCTCTTTGAAGAATTGCCATACTGCTTTCCACAATACTTGAACTAAATTTACTCTCCCACCAACAATGTATAAATGTTCCCTTTTCTTCACAACTTTGCCAATACCTGTTATCTTTTCACTTTTTATTAATAGCCATTCTGACTGGTGTGAAATAGCTTCTCATTGTGGTTTTGATTTGCATTTCTTTAGTGTTCAGTGATATTGAGTTTTTTTTTTCATACTTATATTGGCTGCATGTATGTCTTCCTTTGAAAAATGTCTGTTCATGTCTTTTCCTCTCTTTTTAATAAAGTTGCTTTTTTTTGTGAATTTGTTTAAATTCCTTAAATACGCTGGATATTAGATTCACAGTTTTATGCATCTAAGTTTTGTCAGGTGCATAGTGTGTAAAATATGTTCTCTAATTGTGTAGGTTGTCTTTTTACTCTGTTGATAGTTTCTTTTGCTTCACAGAAGCTCTTAAGTTTAATTAGACCCATTTGTCAATTTTTGCTTTTGTTGCAATTGCTTTTGGTGTCTTTGTTATGAAATCTTTGCCTGTTCCTATTTCCAGGATAGTATTACCTAGGTTGTCTTTCAAGATTTTTATAGTTTTGGGCTTTACATTTATGTCTTCAATCCATCTTGAGACGATTTTTGTATATGGTGTAAAGAAGGAATCCAGCTTCAATCTTCTGTTTATGGCTACCTGGTTATCCCTGCATAATTTATCAAATAAAGGAGTCCTTTGCCCATCCCTTGTTTTGTCATCTTTGTTGAGGATCAGATGGTAACAGGTGTGTAGCCTTATTTCTGGGCTCTCTATTGTGTTCCATTTGTCTATGTTCCTGTTTTTGTACCAGTACCATGTTGTTTTTGTTACTGTAGCCCTGTAGTATAGTTTGAAGTCAGTTTTGTTATTTTTGTTTAGGATTGCCTTGGCTATTTGAGTTCTTTTTGGGTTCCATATGCATTTTTAAATTGTTTGTTTGTTTGTTTAGTCCTGTGAAGAATGTTGTTGGTAGTTTGATAGAAAAAGAATTGAAATATAAATTGATTTGGGCAGTATGGCCATTTTAACAATATTGATTCTTCCTATCTATGAGAATGGGATGTTTTTCCATTTGTTTGTGTCTTTTTTGTTTTCTCTGAGCTGTATTTTGCAATTCTTCTTGTAGAGAACTTTTACCTCCCAGGTTTGGTGTATTCATAGGTATTTTATTATTTTGTGGCAATTATGAATGAGATTACCTTCCTGATTTGGCGCTTAGCTTGACTGTTGTTAGTATATAATAAGAATGTTAATGATTTTTGTAAGTTGATTTTGTATCTGATACTTTGCTGAGGTTGTTTTTCAGCTTAAAGAGCTTTTGGGCTGAGACTATGCAGTTTTTTAGATATAGAATCATGTTGTCTGCAAACAGGGATAGTTTGACATCCTCTCTTCCTATTTGGATGCCATTTATTTCTCTATCATCTGATTGCTCTGGCTAGGATTTCCAGTACTACATTGAATAGGAAGATAAGAGTGGGCATCCTTGTCTTGTGCCAGTTTTCAAGGAGAATGCTTCCAGCTTTTGCACATTCAGTATGATGTTCACTTTGGATTTGTCATAGATGGCTCTCATCATTTTGAGGTATATTCTTTAATACCTATTTTATTGAGAGTTTTTGACATGAGGGGCTGTTGAAGTTTTTCTAAAGCATTTTTCTACCTCTACTGAGACAATCATATGCTTTATGTCTTCAGTTTTGTTTATTTGATGCATCACCTTTATTGGTTTGCACATGTTGAACCAAACTTGTATACTGGGGATGAAGCCTATTTATCATGATGGATTAGCTTTTGGATGTGTTGCTGGATTCAGTTTGCAAGT
The DNA here is from genome assembly GCA_963573385.1 of Cacajao melanocephalus. NCBI lineage: Eukaryota > Metazoa > Chordata > Mammalia > Primates > Pitheciidae > Cacajao > Cacajao melanocephalus. Next base: position 18,198 of record CAUYLG010065172.1, on the reverse strand, counting down.
ACTATGTTGAGATTTTTTTCACTGATGTTCATCCAAGATATTGGTCTGAAGTTTTCTTTTTGTTGTGTCTCTGCCAGATTTTGGTATCAGGAGTTGAAGAAGGGTCTGACTTTCTCTATTTTTTGAAATAGTTTTAGTAGGAATATTACCAGCTCTATTTTATACATATGGCAGAATTTGGCTGTGAATCCATCAGGTTGTGGAATTTTTTGCTGCTGGTGGTGGTGGTAGGATATTCATTACTAATTTAATTTTTAAGCTTGCTATTGATAGGTTCAGGGAATCAATTTCTTCCTGACTCATTCCTGGGAAAATCTGTATGTCCAGGAATTTACTCATATCTTTCAAATTTTCTAGTTTGTGTACATAGAAATATTTGTCGTAGTTTCTGATGTTTATTTTTATTTCAGTGGTAACATCCCCTTTGACATTTATAATTGTATTTACTTGCATATTCTGTATTTTTTTCTTTATTAGTGTAGCTAGCAGCCTATCTATCTTTCTAACTTTTTCAAGAAAAACCAACTCTTGGATTCATTGATTTTTTTTTGAATTTTATTTTGTGTCTGTATGTCTAGATTTCTTTCAGTTCTCCTCTGATTTTGGTTATTTCTTGTCTTCTGATAGCTTTGGAGTTGATTTTCCTTGCTTCTCTAATTCTTTGTTTTGATGTTAGGTTGTTAATTTTAGAACTTTCTAACTTTTTGATGTGGGCATTTAATGCTATGAATTTCCCTCTTAACAATACCTTAACTTTGTCTCAGAGATTCTGGTATGTTGTATCTTTGTTCTCATTAGTTTCAAAGAACTTCTTGATTTCTTCTTTAATTTCATTATTTGCCCAAAATAATTCAGGAGCATGTTTTTTAAATTTCCATGTAATTGTGTGGTTTTGGGCAATTTTCTTAATCTTCACTTCTCTTTTTATTGCAGTATAGCTCAAAACTGTGTTTGTTGTTATTTTAGTTTTTTTTTGCATTTGCTGAGGATTGTTTTATGTTCAATTATGTGGTCAATTTTAGAGTATGTGACATGTGGTGATGAGAAGGATGTATATTCTCTTGTTTTGGGGTGGTAAGTTCTGTAGAGATCAATCAGCTCCATTTGGTTCAATATTGAGTTCAATTGCTAAATATCTTTGATAATCTGTTTAATACTGTCAGTGGAGCATTGAAGTCTCCCACTATTATTGTGTGAGAGTCTATGTCTCTTTGTAGATCTCTGATAACCTGCTTTGAGAATCTCAATGCTGCTGTGTTGGGTGCACATACATTTAGGGTAATTAGGTCTTCTTGTTTAACGGAATCCTTTACCGTTATGTATTGCCTTCTTTGTCTTTTTTGATCTTTGCTAATTTAAACTTTGTTTTGTATGAAATTAGGATTGCAGCCCTTGCTTTTTATTTGTTTTCTGTTTTATTGGTAGATTTCCCTCTAGCCCTTTATTTTGAGCCTGTTGGTGTCATGTTAGATGGGTCTCTTGAAAACAGCATACCACTGGGTCTTGCTTTCTTTCTTTCTTTTTTTTTTCTTTAGATTCAGCTTGTCACTCTATGACTTTTAAGTGGGGGCATTTGGGCCATTTATGTTGAAGGTTAGTATGACATGCATGGATTTGATCCTGTCATTGCGTTGCTAACTGGTTATTACACTGGCTTGTTTGTGTGGTTGCTTTATAGTGTCACTGGTCTGTGTATCTACATGTGTTTTTGTATTAGCTGGTAGCAATCTTTCCTTTTCATATTTATTCCTTCTTTCAAAATCTCCTGTAAAGCAGGTCTGGTGGTAATGAGATCCCTGAAAATTTACTTATCTGAAGAGAATCTTATTACTCCTTCACTTAGGAAGCTTAATTTGTCTGAATATGAAGTTTTTGGTAGAATAATTTTTTCTTTAAGAATATTAAATGTAGGGCCCCAATCACTTCTGGCTTGTTGGAATTTAGCTGAGAGGTACACTGTTAGCCTAATGGGGTTCTCTTTGAGGGTGACTTGCCTTTTCTCTAGCTACCTTTAGCATCATTCCTTTCATTTTGACCTTAGAAAATATGATGATTATGTCCTGGATGTGATCTTCTTGTGTATAATCTTATAGTAATTCTCTGTATTTCCTGAATTTGACTGCTGGCCTCTCTAGAAAAGTTAGGGAAGTTTTCACAGATGATATCTTGAAATATGTTTTCTAAGTTGTTTGCTTTTTTCCCCTCCTTGTCAGGGATGCCAGTGATTCACAATTTTGGTCCCTATATAATCACACACTTCTCAGAGGTTTTGTTCATTCATGTTAATGCTTTTTTCTTTATTTTTGTCTGACTGTTTTATTTCAGAGAGCCAGTCTTTAAGTTCTAATATTATTTCCTTCATTTGGTCTATTCTGCTGTTAAGACTTGTAATTGTGTTGTGAAATTCTTGTGTTATTTAGCTCTGTCAGACTCATTCAGCTGTTTTCTATACTGGCTATTTCATCCTTCAGCTTCTGTATTGTTTTATTGTGATTCTTATTTTCCTTTGATTGGGTTTTGCCATTCTCCTGAATCTCAATGATCTTCATTTCTATCCATATTCTGAGTTTTATTCCTGTAATTTCAATCAGCTCAGTCCAGTTAAGAATTCTTGCCAACAAACTGGTGTGGTTATTCGGAGGACATATGACAGCGGCCATTTGAGTTTCTGGAGTTCTTGCGTGGGGTCTTATTCATCCCTGCATGTGGGCATTCCATTAACTGCAGTGTAGATTGAGCACAGTCAATGGACTTCTTTTCTGGATATTTTCACAGGACTTAGGCTTTGTCCAGGGTGTTTATTTAAAGCTGACCTCTTTGGCTTTAGAGGGGATATGTTAGTGATGTATTTCTGGTGTCAAATCTTTGGGGTATGATCAAGTAGGTGGCATGTAGGTATACTGATTAATTGGTAGACACTTGCTTGGTTGTGTGGCTCCCTTATGTTTCCTCACAGTTTCAACCGTGTTCCCTCTCAATGCTCTGAAATTGTGGGTCCCTCACTCCCTTGAATGCTGGCTATAGATGGCAGCTTGGCACTTCTGGGCTGCTCACTACGACTCTGGGATGATATCAGGGTTTATGTTCTTCTCCAACTTGGAGGCAGCAGAGTGAGGGATCTTAGTAGGGGTTGTGGCCAAGGGTCTTTTACTTGTCTCCTGGGGGCTCCACCCCAGAGAGATGCAGGCCAGCAATTGCTCAGTGTAATCAGCACAGAACAAAGGGTCTCTGCTGTGGACCTAAGCTGGAGGTTCCTTGTCTGGTGACAAAGGTTGGGGGATAGATGGAAGCCCTGGAACTCATTTTCCTGGGTTTTCTGAAGCTTGGTGTGGATAAGGCACTTGGGGTCTTTGCTCTTTTGTTAGTCTGGGGCTAGCAAGGGCAGTTCTACTGCAGAGGCAGTGGCAGAGAGGCTTTTATTTGACCCTGGGGACTTTGTTAATTGAATTACAGAGCTGCTATTGGCTTTATAGCTCTGCTGGAAGGTGGCTGGAAGTCCAGGCCTAGAGGACCTGCCTGGCGAAGAGATACAAGAATGGGCTCCCATGTAACAGTTGGGCCACTTTTCCATAGGACTGTTGTGGTATGCTAGGGGTCTGCTCCAGTCCCTAGTCACCTTGGATTTTCGAGTACCTGGAAGTATCAACAGTGAAGGCTGTGAAAAGATGACAGCTTGCCTTTCCCACTGGGAGCTCCATCCCAGGGAGGTACAGACCTGTTGTCTTCTTGAATGTACCTGTAGAAGGTGGGTGGAGACCCTGGTTGGGAGGTCCTCCTCAGAAAGGGGTAATGGCATTGGGGACCCACTTAAAAATTCAGTGTGGCCATGTTTTTGTAGAGCCACTATACTTTGCTAGGGATCCACTCCAGCCACTGGTTGCCAAAAGGTGGAATGGATAAGTCACTCAGACAACAAAGATGGCCACCTGCATCTTCCCCTGGGAGCTCCATCCCAGGGAGGTTTGAAATTTCTGTTGGCTGGGGAACACCAGTGGGGTTTACTAGAGACCCGAGTTGTGAAGTCCCGCTTGGTGATGAGGAAAGAGATCAGAGATCCACTTATAAAAGCAATCTGGCCACATTTTTGTATAGCAGCTGTGCTGAGCTGCTCTGGGGGATCTGCTTCAGTACCTGGTTGCCTCAGACTCTCCAAAACCAGAAGGCCAGAATGGCTAAGTCACTTAGACAGCAAAGATAGTGGCTACCTCTCCTTCTGGGAGCTCTGTCCCAGGGAGATTTGAAATCTTCATAGGCTGGAGAATATCAACGGGGATGGCTGAAGATCCTGGTTCCGAGGTCCTACCTAGTGAGGAGGAATGGGACCAAGGATCTGCTTTAAAAAGCAGCCTAGTAACATTTTCATAGAGCAGCTATGTTTTGCTGGGAGCCACTTCGGCCCTCGATTGCCTTGAACTCTCCAAAGCCCAAAGGCTAGAATAGCTAAGTTGGCCAAATAGCAAAAATGGCAGCCTGCTCCTTCCCCTTGGGAGCTCCAACTCAGAGAAATGCAATGCTGCTATGGGTGGCTGGCTGGAGTTCCATGGCACCTTATTCTGTGAGGCACCCAGGAAGCAGTGCCTGCAGACTGTCGCTACTCAGGCTCGTGGATTCAGCCCCTTTCCTAGGGCTGTGTACACTTTGCCAGAGTTGCAGCTTCTTTTGCTGGGAAGCATGGGAAGCTTGTCTTTCAGATCTCTGAGCGTTCTTGAATAGCTGCTCTGCTGAGACTCCACGTAGCTCTGTGTGTCAGATGGAAGGCCCTGGTGGAGTGGATTCTTGAGGGGAATGTCTAACCAGAGTTGTAAAAATCCATGGGAGAAGTGTGGGTTCCCAGGGTCACACATTCAATCACTACTTCCTTTTGTAGGGGAGGTTCCCCAGCTCCATGTCATTAACCAGTGGACTGTTGTCATGCTTTGCTTTTCTCTGTTCTCCATGGATTGAGTTGTTTTCTTGATTAGTACCAATGTGTGTACCTGGGTATTCCAGCTGAAGGTGCAGGATTTACTTGTCTGGTTCATTCTTCTCTGTGAGAGTGGTGCACGCTAGCTGCTTCTAGTTGGTTATATTGGCCTCAGTCATATTTATCTCCTATGAGCTTAAATTATTTCAGATATTATTTGCTTTGGTTTTGGCTTCAATTCAGTAATATTGGCTGGGTGTGATGGCTCACACTTGTAATCCCAGCACTTTGGGAGGCTGAGACAGGTGGATCATGAGGTCAGGAATTTGAGACCAACCTGACCAACACGGTGAAACTCCGTCTGTATTAAAAATACAAAAATTAGTGAGGCATGGTGGCACATGCCTGTAATCCCAGTTACTCAGGAGCTGAGATGGGAGAATTGCTTGAACCCAGAAGATGGAGCTTGCAGTCAGCCGAGACAGTGCCACTGCACTACAGCCTGGGCGGCAGAGCAAGACTCCATCTCAAAAAAGCCCCCAAATCAGTAATATTTCTAGGTAAATAATACAACACAGATTAGTGAAAGATTTACTGGAGTAATTTTTACTACTATAGTCAGTGTTGTTACAGATATTAATAGCATTTTTATAATATTCAAAGGAAATAGTCAATTTTCCTAGGTATAGCCTAAGTAGAAAATGTAAAATAAAATGAGATTCAAATTCTCATCACTCTGCCTCTGATGCCTGTTTTTTTCCACTTTCCCATATTTTTCTGTTTTTATGTGCTGAAAGTGGTAAAGTAATAGTAAAGAATATCACAAATGCTGAGGAAGTCCTTATATACAAAATTACTCATTAGCATTTTTTAGGTAGGTTTTTTTTTAAAAAAAAAACAGTGAATCAATGTTAAATAGTGAATATCATTATTTACCTGTCTCTGGCTCATAGAAAGTGTGTGTATTGGGGTGTGTGTGTGTGTGTGTACGTGTGTGTGTAATTACTATCTGAAATATATTTCTACAATAATTCTCACATTTCACATATAATACAATTCAAACAATTATCTGTACTTCATTCAACTTTTCTATTACTGTCCTCACAGACACTCTAATCTGAACCCAGCTCAAATTTCTCGCAGTTTTAAAAATATAACCCGATCTTTCTCATCAATCTCTTCACTGCTACTCCTTTTGGTGCCTGGGATTCTTTCCATCTTCCTCTTAATTGTTAGCTTCAAACTCAAGGGTTGTCTTCTACTTGAAGCTGTCATGAGATATTTCTTTTCTCAACCTAGTTTCCATCTCCTTCTCTTGGCATTCAGGAATCGCCAAGTATTCTCTTTCCCTGCACTTCACAGGCTATTGTGTGGGCCATACAGGTGTGGTCTTAGTTATCCTAGTGAGTCAAACATCAAAGGCAGTGGTTGAGCAACAATGGGTGCTCAAGAAAATGTTACTGCTATTGTTGGAGATAAATCATGTTGAATTTCTGATAAAGGATGGAGTTTAAAAGTTTCGGAAGCCTCAGTTTTCAGAAATACGGGGTTTAGAGACTGTCGTTTGAAACACTTATAATAGAAATTTGTGTGAGTATAGACACTTGTAGTTTCCCTAGGCTGATATCCTCCAAAAAAGAGTGCTTTAGGAAATAATGGATGAAAAGCCCAGAAGGTAAGGTATAGTCTTTATTGTGCTTGTGCTGTTTCACTCTTAAATAGATGGTTCTAAAACACATAGCATGCTGCATGTGTATATGGGCAATTGCAACACTTATAAAATACTTTTATGATTTTTGCGCCTACTTTCATAGATATAGTGATAAATAATGTAAAGCATAAGTTAATATCATTATGAAACTTAAAGAATGAGAGGTTAGGCCCTAGAAAAATATTTCTCTAATCTAATTATTTTATTAAAGGAGGAAATTTTAATTCAATACAACAGACTTCCATAACCTTAATAACAGGAACAAGATTTTTCAACATTCTCTTTTCTATCCACTATATTGCCTCTCTGCTCATTCAGCTGTGGGTTTAGTTTAAAAAGCATAAAATAATCTTTGTCTATACTCAGGTTCAACCCAATTGTCTACACTCGGGTTCACCCTACATCTCAATTAATGTTTCAAAAACAAAATTGCTTTCTTGCTGGGCATGGTGGCTCACGCCCTTAATCCCAGCACTTTGGGACTCTCAGGCAGGCTGGTCAGGAGTTTGGGGTAGTAGCCACTACCCCACTTCACTACTTGGCTATTCATGATCAACTTTCTGACTCCAGTTTCTCGTTGCCTCTTAAACACAATATAATCAGGCTTTCAAACTCACCTCTGCACCAAAACTGTTCTACTCCAGGGAACCAACAATATCTACATTGAAAAATCATGCTGTCAGCTCTTCATAAGTATCTTCTATCACACATTAAGCATGTTTAGCATATTTACTGCTACTGAGAGTCATTCTTAAAATAGTGATTGTAATATTATATTAAATTCTTTTTCATCTATGTCACTTCTCTTGCTCTGGCTCTTTCTATTTTTCTCAAGACCACCTTGTGCTAGTTCCTAGTCCCCTTCTTTTCTCTATTTGTAAACATTCTCTTGGTGATCTCACTTAGTTCCATGAATTTAAATACGATTGAAAATTGACTAATTACACATTTATATCCTTAACTTCTATAGGAAATACACATCTAATACTCAATGAATCTACTAGTTAACTCTTAAATTTTTTCTTCCAAGCCTGCCCTATCCTATCCTTCCCTAGCCTAACCTTCCCATTGTTTGCTGATGATAACACCAACTTGCCTATTTATTGGTTAGAAAAATCATAGTCCTTCCTGCTGCTACTCTCATCCACTACATCCATCAGGAAATCTTGTTATCATCTAGATTTCATATTTCAACGATTTCTCTGTCTCTTAACTTCTTAGTCTCTTAACCCTGGTCTAAGTCATTGTCCTGTCAAGTCTGGATTGATGCAATAACTAGGGGCTCTTCTCTTGCCCCTGTAGTCTGTTTTTAAAACTGATGCTGCAGCAATCCTATACAACGTGATGCAAATCTGGTCTCCTCTCTAATCAAAAGCAGGTATGACTTGCCATTTCTCTCTGACAACCAACACCTCAACATGAGTGTCATGCAAGGTCTAAACATGCTGTGGACTGAACAGTGCCCCCGTCCCCAAAATTGCATATGTTGAGGCCCAAACCCCAAGGTGATGGTATTTGGAGAAGGGGCCTTTGGTAGATAATTAAGTTTGGATGAAATCATGAGGGTAGCCCTCATGATTTTTCTGCCATGTGATGATACAATGAGATGGTGGCTGACAACAATTCAGTAAGAGGGCCCTCAATAGAACTGGACCATACTGTCACCCTGATCTCAGACTCCCAGCCTCCAGACCTGTGAGAATATGTATTTCTGTTGTTAAATGCACCTGGTATGTGGTATTTTATTATGGCAGCAAAAGCAGACTGATACTCACCTTTATTGACTTTTGGAAATATCCTTCTAATATCTCCTTTACTCCAATCTCAGCCTTTTTTTTTACTTCATAAAACCACCAGGCAAAACCCTGCCCTAGGATCGAGTTCTAACTCTTCACTCCGCCTGAAATAACCTTTTGGAAGGCATCCACTAGCCAAAAGATTTTACCTCATTCAAGGCACGGTTAAAATCACACTTTCTCAGCCAAGCCCTATTTTATACAGCACCAGCCGTCACATCTACACCTCTTCTCAAGACTCAGACTTCTCCCTCTGCTGTAATTTTTATTTTCTCATATAACATACATCTTCTAACCCTAAGTTTGATGCTGCAGTGATCTTAACATCTAAAGATGAAACTTTAAAGTATTTTATACTATCTAGGTTAGTTTTTGCTTGATAACTCAGAATATTCATTTCTTATGTTCATTATTATGGAACAGATTTCATAACCATTTTCCTCCTAAAATGTGTGTAATAAACATTTATTTGTAATCTTCACTATTAACATTAAAACCTTTGTATCTAAGCGCCTTACTATTTTTAAACTTTCATTTTGTTAATACAAAAGCCATAATCTCATTTGGTTGTTTCTTTTGGAATACTAAATTTGCACTTTCCTAATGTGCCTTATCTAGCACAGAATATTTATTTTAAAGATCTAGAGTTCTCATCGTGAAACCCTTGGCAATATCATATAATCCAAAGTATTTGGTAAATATGTGATCAAAACAAAAAAAATGTCTATCCTCAATCTTATATTATCATGATTATATCTCACATATCCTGTGGCTACAAATCCAGGATACAAACACTATTTTTGAGTTACAAACACCATTATTATCTTTTGACCATTTTCTTTTACAAAAGTTTCTTTTATGTCATAAGGCTTGTATTGAAACTTTCTCAAAGTCACTGTTCAAACCATTCCTATTCTACTTACAATGTCCTTTCCGATTTATACATTTTGACCTTTAATTTTCATTCTTTATGTTAAGATGTTTCTCTAAAACCTCCATCTGTGGCATTTTTAAAAGCTTTTTCTTTGTTCTTGTGGATTGTGAATTTCTCTTTAATAAGTCAATATATGTTAAACAACTTTAAAATAGATGTAAGTTTTTAATATCCATTGCTCTTTTTTTGCCTTATACATAATATAACTTTATTCTCTTTATTCACCACTTTTAAAAATTCTAGACTGTAATTAAATTATAAACTTTTTGTTATAGTTTACTCCTTTTTATTATTTTTTACAGATTTCTTTTAGTTTTTTTTTTTTTTTTAAACTTACTGTTGCTCCATTTTCAGAATGAATCTAAAAGGTTTTAGTCACAAGTTTATTCTTCTGTGGACTCAAGTCCCTGCCTGAGAGTGAATTAGGCACTTAGAGAAGAACATTAGCACCTACAATGCATGAGTAATGTTCAAAACAGAACCCAAGTGCCTAAAAAAAATTATGCACCCGATGCCAAAAATACTTACAAAGCCTGAATAAGGTACCAGAGGAAAGGAATAACAGAATGAATTAGAAAGGATCCTGGGAGATTGCATTAGTTCATTCTCACACTGCTCTAAAGACATACACAAGACTAGGTAACTTATGAAGAAAAGAGGTGTAATAGACTCACAGTTCCCCAGGGTTGGGGAGGCTTCAGGAAACTTCCAATCATTGCAGAAGGGGAAGCAAACATGTCCTTCTTCACACAGTAGCAGCAAGAGGAAGTGCAGAGCAAAGCGCGGGGATAATCCCTTATAAAATTATCAGATCTCATGAGAACTCACTATCCCAGGAATAGCATGGAAGTAACCACCACCATTATTCAATTACCTCCCACTTGGTCCCTCCATGACATATGGGGATCATGGGAACTATAGTTAAAGATAAGATTTGGGTGGGTACACAGCCAAACCATATCAGAGATCATCTGCTCTAGTTCCTTGCCTTCAGGCAGAAACATGTTGAAACTATCCAGGACAGATTTTATTCTAATATTGTTCTGGAGATCCAGTGTTCCTTTTTTCTTCTCTTTAAACTTACGGTAGTTGCACAATGCTATGTACCTGGTGCTTACTAACACTTTCTAAATAGAATGCTTACCTTGGATCATTTGTTTTCTGCTTGTAAATATTCACATGACCAAGGGTAATACTGACCCCTATTTTATTTGAACTAACATTAGTATTCTACTGCTTTAAATATAGATATTGAAGATAAACTAGGATAGGTAACCTAAAAGTATAAACAAATATTTTATTAGGAATCAGAAGAGACTCAATATGATTCTGTCACCAGAGTCTTGCTATTTCGAACACAGCATTTTCTTTCCTTGTAAGGTGTTAAAAGTAATATTTACATTGACTACCTCATTGGATTGTTGTAAGAATTAAATAAACAAATTCGTGTGACACTGACAAGAAATCTACAGGGTGCTGTTTAATTATAAGGCCTTTAATCACTACCTCTTCTATGCCACTCACAGAATTTTGTTTACATAGCTATTGAGCACTCGGGACATCGTTTCTTAGGATTAAATGTCTCTCTTCAATTACTCATCACCAAGATTGTAAACTGTTAGAAAGCAGGGCTCTGCTTTATTGTTATATTCCCTGATTGTTAAGAATTCCATGCTGTAGAAATAATAGCCAATGCATAAGTATGCAATTAATCAGTAAATGAAATATGTAAATTTTATGTGATGATTTACAAAATTAATATGAGTAACTATCCATGTTAGAAACAGAAAACAAATGTATAGTAAAAATAGTCTGAGTTGTAAATTGCCAGATTTCAAGGGTAGAAAGTTACATAATATACTTAATTGTTTTAATTTCTAGCTCCCACTGATAAGTGAGAATTTGTGAAGATCGTCTCTCCGTGCTTGGCTCATTTCACTTAACATAACATCCTCCAGTTCCATCCATGTTGTTGTAAATGACAGGTTCTCCTTTTTGTTTTTACTGTTGAATAATTTTCCTTTGAACATATGGAGATAAAGAGTAGAATGATGGTTACCAGAGGCTAGGAAATGTAGATGGGAAAGAGGGGAAAAGTGGGGATGGTTAATTGGTAGAAAAATATCATTAGATAGAATGAGTAAGATCGAATGTATGACAGCATAAAAGGGTGACTATAATCAACAATAAATTATTGTATATTTTAAAATAACTAAAAGAATGGAACATTCGTAACACAAAGAAAGGATAAATGCTTGAGGTGACAGATACCCATTTACCCTGACATGATTATTATACATTGTGTGTCTGTATCAAAATATCTCATGTACCTCATAAATATATATATCTACTATGTATTCATAAACATTCACAATTTAAAAAAAATATGTAATGTAAATTTCTACCACAAATGTATTGCCAACACACATTTTGAAGAGAATATTAATGCTTTAAACCTATTGGAAAGAGATAACTCATTTCAAAAATTAAAAGTCTATTATTATCATTTCTAACTATGTCTGCTCCCAGTACCAGACCAGTGCACTATGCTCTAAGGAGTGATGGGATACCTGTGTGAGTACTAGTTCTGTCATATTGTCATATCAAGCACGATCTTAGGAAATCGTGACATTTGTGGTTCATAATGGATGGAGATGTCTACTACTTAATTCTAAATATTATGAAGTATTGCCCTGCTTTGTAACCATCTCATTTAATGTTTCAAGCCTGCTATGGTTTGGGTCTGTGTACTGACACAGATCTCATGTCAAAGTGTAATCTTCAATGTTGGAAGTGGAGCCCGGTGGGAGGTGATTAGATCATGGGAGAAGATTTCCCTTTTGGTGCTGTTCCAGTGTTAGTGTGTGAGGTATCATGAGTTCCGGCTGTTTAAAAGCGTGTAGCACCTCTCCCTTCTCTCTTTTGCCTCTGCTCCAGCCACATAAGACATTCCTGCTTTTACTTTGCCGTCTGCCATTATTGTAAGTAAGTTTCCTGAGGCCTCCCCAGCCTGGAGAACCAGCCATTTAAACCTCTTTCCTTTAGAAATTACCCAGTCTCAGGTAGTTCTTTATAGCAAGGTGAGAAAGAATTAATACAAATCTTTAATCAAACCTGCTCAAATTGGTGGTAATTCAGGAAATTAGAGGTAGATAGTTCAACAAATGCAATAATTTAAAGTCTAGTACAACTAATAGAAATATAAAAACATCATTAGCTGGGCATGGTGGTGGGCACCTGTAATCCCAGCTACTCAGGAGACTGAGGCAGGAGAATTGCTTAAACATGGGAGGTGGAGGTTGCAATGAGCTGAGATCACACCACCACACTCCAGCCTGGCCGACACAGTGATACTCCATTTCAGAAAAAAAAACAAAAACAAAAAACCACAAATATAAAACATCAAGATCAACCTAAAAATATTTGAATAAGTCCTTAGTTATCACCATATTTAGAAGACATATTAAGTCAATATTACTTTAACATTAAGAAAAGAAAAAGGCTATCTTGAGGAAACTTGAGGAATGGAGATATGAAGATGCTGACAAAATTTCAGAGAAAAAGAAAAACTATTTACAAATATAGAGCATAGTCTACTTACAAAGAAGTGAGACTTTTCACCTGAAATTAACTGCTTAGAGTTTTGCTGAAATTATTAAGATTGCAAAATATTTAATTCAGAATAATTTGCCACTCATATACTGGGTCTACATTAGCATTCTGAAAGAGGATATCACAATTAATTATGCCATTATAACTGGAAAGAAGAAAAATATACTACCAAAAATATCTTTCATAACAACTCATTTGTAATTTAACATGTGGTTTACGCTACCCCATCAAAAGGTCAAAATAGAATAAAAATGCCAATGAGGTTTTCAATTCTTATCACACACTTGTCTGATTCTCTTGAAGTTCTGGGACTGGTAATCCCAATTGGCTAAAATAGTTCTAATGTTGGGCTGGGTGCAGTGGCTCACACTTGTAATCCCAGCACTTTGGCAGGCTTAAGTTGGGTGGATTGCCTGAGGTCAGGAGTTCGAGACTAGCCTGGCCAACATGGTGAAACCCCATCTCTACTAGAAATACAAAAATTAGCTTGGCATGGTGGCACATGCCTGTAATCCCAGTTACTCAGGAGGCTGAGGCAGGAGAATTGCTTGAACCCAGGAGGCAGAGGCTGCAGTGAGTCAAGATGGCACCACTGAACTCCAGCCTGGGCAACAGAGCAAGACTCTGTCTCGAAAAAAAAAAACCCTAGTGTTGAAGAAAAGGAAATGAATAAGAAGGAAGAAATGGTTCACTTATGTAGGGATGACTGGTTTACTCTTTGATCATTCATGCCTTTTAATCAACATTCTATATCAGGCGGCATAAAGTCAACAAAATTTGTGCAATTTTCTTCTGTTTTAGATTTTTTAAAATGGTGAATGTTATGGCATTTGAAAAATGCAGTGATATTTTCTTGTTAAATATTTAAAGAGATTTATAATATTGCTTTTTGATGAAAATGAAGAAGTTTGTATGTTCATCAGGAACGGGTTTTGTATCTGCATTAGGAAAAAAAGTTCTGATTCTTCACTATGAGAGAGGAGGTGAAATACTATTTATTGGAAAAGCCTTGAACAGACAAAGTAAGCACAAATATAAATGCCAGTAACCAAGAAAATAAACGTTTTAGACTGATATCTAAAAATATATGGGAGAGTAGTGACAGGTAGAATCCCCTTATATGTAAAAGGGGAAGCAAATATTACAAGATTGAAGAGTTGAAAAATATTTGGGCTGTAGTAAAGAGAGCAGTTCATGTTCTCATTTTATAACCTAAAGTTAAGTGATTCACCAGAGTCATCGGCATGATACAAAAACTAAAGTTTCCTGATACTTAAAGCAAGGTTTGCTCCACTGTTTGACCTCAATAGTTAGAAAGGCTGAGCTTGTCCACCTGCTTTTGTTATGAAACAATGTGATGCACAGGTTAGGAGAGCAGGCTCTGGAGCAAGACTCCCTGAATGCCATCTCGGCTGCTTGTTGGTACTGTGACTTTGGACAACTTACTTAACTTCTCTGTAGCAAAAGAGTCCTAACAATACCACGTACCTCATAGGGTTTTTGTGAGTGCCTTATTTCATGCATAAACAGTGCACAGAACAGTACTTACCACATAATAAGGACAGATTAGTTTCCTGTGGCTGCTGTACCAAATAACCTCAAACGCAGTGGCTTAAAAGAGAAATTTATTCTCCCAAGGTTGCAGAGTCTAGAAGTCTAAAATATGAGAGGACTGCCTTCTCTCAGCATGCTCTAAGGGAAAGTCCATTCCTTGCCTCTTCCCTCTTCTGATGCTGCCCTGTGTTCCTGGGCTTGCAGCCACATCACCCCAATCTCAAATCACCTCCTCCGTTGTGTATCTCTGTGTAAAATCTCCCTCTGACTCTATTTCATTAGAACACCTGTGAGTGCATTTAGGGCTCATCCAGTTAATAGGATTATCTCTTCAAGTCAAGATTCTTAATTACATTTTCAAAGGCATATTTTCTTTTTCAAATAAGGTAACGTTAACAAATTCCAGAGATTAGGACTTGAAGATTATTGGTCGTCACTATTCAACATACTGTGTAAGGGCTTTGACTATTGCTGTGTGTATAACTTCTAGATATTTGGATGATTTTATTTTATGGCTAAACTTATCACTGTTATTTATGAGTATAGTCCGCACAGGGAATTCAGCAGTAGACAAAGGGAGAGAAAAATATCTGGGGCAAAGTGGGAAGGTTGAGGTCTAGCATGCATTCTCAATGATAAATGAAGAAAAGATGAGCCATATTATAAAAGAAAAAATAGTAAAACTGTGAGAAAATGTCTGCATAATACAACACAATAAAACAATAATAATAAATAGATGTATTAAAATTATGCTTTTCAACTTGATATATAAGTACTTCAATAGTATAACTAAGATGATTAACACTTTGGAATGAATATGATGCCTTTTTTTGAGGCATCTATTTTATTTGGTAAATTGAGTAAAAGCACTTGCTGATAATAAAAGTAACTAATGTTTTGGGATATTTATTTGTAGTTGCCCTTCAAGAACTCTACTATTTCTATTGAGATGAAGAAAACCAACCCGGAATCCACATCTTGACTTTTTATTTTCTTTGAGCCATTTCCTAATCCATTTGCAATATCAGCCAGGATACTGATAAGAAACAAATAAAGAAAAATTTGCACCATTTAAAAAAGTGTGGGCAGGGTTTAAAAACAGCTTGAAGAGATGGGACCGTTCTTTAGCCGTCGCAACATTAGGGCACTGTCACTAACACTGGGCCTATAGGAGCCAGGCAAGTTGTGTTTACTGGAATTTAAGAGACAGCGGAATGGAGAAGCCTTTCTGGCTTAAGTTATGTACTTTGATGGAGTCATTAAACCATGTCATGGTGGTGCAGTAGACAGGGAGCCAGCAAAATAATCCTGACTTTACTGGCTTCCTGCTTTATCATATTCTTGTTTCTCATGGTGGATACCAGAGGACTGAGTGCTCATGATGTACTCCGTGTGGGTCATCTCGGCTGGCCACAGCATCTGGAAAGATAAGGAGTCGTGTGTGCCAAGAGCAGGTATCCACCTACACTTTCTTAGAACTTTTGGATCTTTCCTCTACCCTTTTTATCATATTATTTCATGTACTCTTTCCATGTAAACAATTAGCTCTGTTGCATAGTAACATCCTTGTTTAAATGCATTTTAGACATCACCAAGAACACTCTTGGGACCTCTTTTCATAGAGTTATTTGATATTCTTAAGTAATGAGATGAGTCTCGCCCAGTGCCAAGCTGCTGGCTAATGATTATCCTTCAAAAAGGGAATAAATGACGAGTATAATCACTGTGTCCAAAAACTACGAAAGCTGCCGAGAAACTTCTGATAACTTTTTCAGAGGCTTCTGTCTCTGTGAAACTCTTTGTGGTTGACACTTAAAATGTCACAGAACAAATATGAAATTTATTAACATCTTCGGAACATCCTTTTCTAACTTGACACATATGTCCTTAAATTATATCCACTTTAAGTATATGATTTCACCAAAGTCCAAATCATTTTACTTCTTGATAAAAGTGAGGACAGATTTCAAAATAACCTTTTTTTTTTCTTTTATCTGTAATAGTCTATCTTAGTAGGTCATGTGTCTTTGCAAATTGAAAAATCATTTCTCTTTGTGCATTAAGTCATCAATACAATTTGTCAGAGTACAGGTTGTGATTGCCATGATCTTTCCTGACAAACTACTCCTCTTCATACAGTATTATTATCATTACATAATGACCTTTGCCATTAATGATAATGACTATTATCATTGAAGTAGAATTCCCCTATTGCTAGAATGACATACTAAGGTATTTTGTGTTTTTTTCCCCAAATAAATGTAAAGCTTCTAATTATCTTTTGTAATAGAGTGGAAAAGCGAGCATTAGCAGGATTGATGACAGTTTGTTCCACTCCTCTGGCTTGCAGAACCTCTACTTCTCTCATGGTTAAAAGCATGGACTCTGGAACCAGACATCCTAGATTCAAATTCCAGCTCTACCTCTTATTAGCTGTGTGACTTTGGCCAAATTCTTCAATCTCTCTGTGCTTTATTTTCTTTAATCAGTAAAGTGAGCTTTAATAGTAGGTACTTCATAGAGTTTTTGTGAACATTAAAAGGATTAAAACATGTGAAACATGTAATAAAGAGCCTAGAAACATAAAACATAAGTGTTTGCTGTTTTTCTTATGCCCCAAACTTTAGTATATACTATTCCTTTAATTGGAAGACATATTTCCTGAGGTCAGTCTGAAAGTCTATACAGTTTAAAATTTTCCACTGCTTTTAGCTTAAGTAAAAAAGATCAGAGGGGTTTCTATTAATTTTGCCACTTAAATCTGAGAGAGGGGCAGGCACCCTACATATCAGCGAGATTTTAGCATTTAGTTGTAATTTCCACATGACTGTCTTATAATAATCACCATGCCACTCGGAGCAGATATCATGCTAAATATTTGTAACTTTCTCTTCATCACTTTACCTTTCACTACTACATCCCTACATCTGTCAGATGTTACAATAAGCACCTTGTCTCACAATTTAGAAATAATGGCATAAGCCACAGAATCAGAAGTCTCGTCCATAGTATTTGTGCAAACTATGTTGTCTCAATCTTCTCTGGAGAAGCTACCAGCAACCAGGGGAATGCAATAATTCATTCTTTTTAAAATTCTTTTTTTTTTAATAGATTTACTTTATTTTAAAGACCTTTGAAACAAATTATAAGAATTTTTATATGCTAAGGTCTTTCCCTTAACAGTTTTCATTACTGAAGTTTTCTGTTTATGCTATTGGGGAAAAACATGTAAAGAATAATACAATTTAAAAATATAGTAGTTAAATGTTTGCTGATGTAACCTTGATTAAATTACTTCCTTATTCATTTATTTATTCACTTAAGCAAGTGACCCTAATGATTCAAAACAAACTCAACAATTTAACAATTTAATGGTAAAACTTTGGTAGCTATCCTTCTGTATTCTTTCTATGCATATTTAAATTTCTTTTACCAGAAAGGAAATATGTCGTACAGTTTGTCCACTTTTATATACATATAATTTAATCCTTTATGTTTATCCAGAGCTATTGATAATTTTTTAAAACGCCAGTTCTTTTTTTTTTTTGAAAGAAAGAAAAAGAGAGGAAAGAAAGTGAGAGTGAAAGAAAGAAAAAAAAGAATGTACGAGAGAAAGAAAGAGGAAGAGAAAGAGGGAGAGAGAACGGGATTCCTGTTCTATTGCCCAGGCTAGAATGCAGTCTAAAAA